>JAMKCH010085646.1:0-42253 GCA_023653785.1 Ophioderma brevispina
TCAAGGAACCCATTTAACAAACACATTCCAAAAAAACCACATTCACTCAAGTTCCTGAATCCAGGCACTCTGATGAAATGCACAAACTCCGCCACTGGTAAACTGGTAAAAGTGGCGGGTACCGACAGACGATCGGGATTGCAAAAAATCATTATGATACATCATTTCGCCTCTGATCACACCATAACCAATCACTTCTCAACGGAACTTCCCAGATAACCTCAAATCAGCCAAGTCATCCTATTTACAAAAACAAAGATGCTCACAACATTGCAAATTTACAGGCCCATTTCTGTTCTCCATCTTTTTCAAAACTACGTGAAAAAAGTCATGTACAAACGTCTGTCACATTCTTCAACAAGAACACATCTTGTCGATGAAAAATACGGTTTAGGCCCAAACGTTCGACGTAAATGGCACTCCTTGAACTAACAACCAACCTCAACCTTGCACTAAAAAATAAACTCCACCACCTGGGGGTATTCCGGGATCTCTCCAAGGCTTCGACACCATTGAACACAAAATTCTTCTTCACAAGCTTTATCATTACGCTGTCCGTGGAGTAGCCTTGGAGTGCTTCAGGAGTTACCTAACTAACCGCTCACAATCAGTCTACGTACACTCCACCGCATCATCCATCAACCCTATCACAGTTGGCGTCCCGAAAGGCCAATCCTTGACCACTATTTTAATCATTTAAATGAACGACATCACAAACATCTCTAACACACTAAAACTAATACTTATTGCGATGACACAAACATTTTCTTTCAAACCCTAACATTAATGCACTTTTTAACAACATGATGCCATGAAACTCGCAAAAAAATCACTGACTGGTTTAATTTCGGGCTAACAAACTTTCTCTCATGTTTTAAAACGAACTACATGCTTTTCTCTCCACACAACAATATCACAACCAAAAATTAACAAAGATACCAGACAATCTCCCCAGGGTACACTCAACAAAATTTCTTGGCACACAATCGACGACAAACTAACATGGAAGAAAACACATCAACTCTGGCACCACAAAGCGTCCCACGCAATTGGTACAATCTACAAAGTTAAACACCAACCTTCCAGACTCACCTTATAAATCAACCTTAAAACACACTAGTTCTCCCAACTAGCTACTGTAACATCATCGGGCTCAAATATCATTCCGACTCACCAAACTAAATATAACACAAGCAATGGGCATTCGCCACTATCACAACTCACCCCCCAGAAATCACACTTTTGCAATTATTTCACTCAATGAAAAAACACTAACATTAGAGCACCTCAACCAACATTCAAAAAGCGCTCTCATGTTCGACTATCACAACAATCATCTACCTCCGAACTTAAGTAATTACTTTACCACAAACAAACAAATCCCACAGCTATATACCAGACAAGCCAACCAAAACTTCACTCCCCCCAAATCTTCCTCTGAAAAAGCACTTTATTCAGTATCACGGCGCAAAATTTGGAATGATATTCCAGAATCCATCACAACAATTACAAACAAAACATACTTTTTAAAGCCTCAACTGAAAAACCATTCTCAAACCAGTACATGTCTTTTTAAAATTCTCCCCAGTCCTCATGTCCTCTACCTTTTCTTCAACCTTTCTTTCAATCTATTTCCTGACCTTGTCCTCACCTCTCCTCTTTATCTCCGATTCCATTATGAAATATTATTACATACTAAGCAAGACATGGTGATAAGTCTCTCCTTCTTCCAAATTTTCGCGTATAAGTTTTCCGTTAATGTTTGTTTAGCTAGATATGTTGTTTTGTTGTTTGTCTGGTTTTTTGTTAGTGTATGTTACCCTAGGGAAATTTTCGATATCACCCCTACTGTATCATTTTGTAATATTAGTATATTTTACGTAATGTATTACCGGGC
This sequence comes from Ophioderma brevispina, assembly GCA_023653785.1. NCBI lineage: Eukaryota > Metazoa > Echinodermata > Ophiuroidea > Amphilepidida > Ophiodermatidae > Ophioderma > Ophioderma brevispina. The sequence continues at coordinate 1,898 of JAMKCH010085646.1, forward strand.
AGTAAAACCATAAGCCTATCGGGTTGTCCATTACTGGTCCTAGCATATCATATTCATATACCTCACCAGTTGATATTAATAACAGTCTACAATGATTACGTTGTGTATATTATATATGATACTGATTTTTCATTTCTGTCACGTTCGCAAGTATGCTGAACTCAAAAGTATTGAATTGAATTGAATTATTGATCTGTAGTTCATATACGTGCGTATCAAATTCCGATTGAGATAAAACAGGTCTTTCCGGTGAATATCAAGATTTTCAGCGAGATATGTGCACCATGATCAATACAGTTGACATCAAACACAAACAATATGATCTTTGTTTTTTATTTCTGTACTGGTGTAAACACAATCAGATGTTTAGTGAGATTTTGAGACGCCCTCCTGTATGTCTATTGCGAGGAGACGTATTCAAATTTCTCAAATACTTCATGTTTTCACATTTGGTGGTTTGTTTCTACATTAAAGCAGTTATATGGCATTGTACACGCTTTCCCTGTTTTATAAGTTAAAAACATTGCATTTCCACATTTTTCGCATTCTCTCGCATGATCGCTGTTAATCCTTTAATGTATTATGCGTAACTTGCTTAACTTGAAATACTTGGTTTCTACATGAATTGTGGGCCAGGTACATAAGTTAACACCTGTACTTATTAGTTTGAATACAATTCTGATTGTAACACAAAATTTCAAAAATGTAAATAAAAGCGAACAAAGTAGGCCTATCAATAGGGACTTGTTAATTCAAATACCAAACCCAATGAACACCAGTGTAATAAATTTTTCCTCAAAATTGCGTGCCAATTGAACTGTTACCATTCTGGATCCAATAATAACATGTTTGCACCAAGTTTGCAAATATTTTCCAGAACATGATGTTGACATTGCAATTATTGCATGCATCGTTAATAATCAACTGTAAAAACCACTAGAAAGTTGGATAGCAAAAGATTTGATATCTGCTTTCACATAGGTACCCACTTTGCTAGTGGTTAAAACAAATCAGTTAAAACATTTACAACAGTTACTACAGAAAAAATGCACGTCTTGGCCTAAGTACAGTTATGTATGTTATTACGTCTATGAACTAACTTATTACACTGATATAATTTGGGGATGTTTTACAATAAATAATTGTAATTCATGGGCTGTCAATACATCACAAGCATGGCAGAATGTATATATTATTGGCAATTCAAATATCTCATTCTATTTTAATAACAATAAATTCCTCTACCATAGTTCTTGTTTGTAATAATGATTGCACTTATTGCATTATAAACATTCATACACATAATTAATGCAAATTGTTAAAGCAATATTAGCACATTTTTTTAAGAGCGCCCCCAATTTTTCAAAAATTTGGAGATTTTTACACGATTGCATTGGTAACTGGCTAGTAAACTATACCTGTGAATGGTTAAGCTCAAAAATGTCTATGTGTCACAAGCGAATGAATTTTGTACTGGATAAGTATTATAGGGGATCCCCGATAATAATACAAACGGTGCTGGAAACGGCCTTCCTGTGAAATAGCCGGGAAATAGAGCCATGCACGTGTCTACGACATCCTAGTTAAGTTTAAGTTCCGGTTTATTTCCCATTCATTGCACATGACAGTAAATATAAACGTGTAACAAATAGAAACTATGAACATCGATTTGTTGTTAATAGTTCAGGCAAGCCAAGTTAGAGGTATTTTCTCGGAGGTGGCACGATTTTCATCATGGACGGATATAAACGTAGCATTCCAGCTCTTGCCGTAACGTCCAATCTGGGCCCCAATTCTAATTACAAAATCGCTTCTTGTTGATAAAATACGCATTTTAGCAGTCTGCGTTCGCAGGTATAGTTCCTAGCCAATTAACCACGTAAACTGTCCAAAAAATATCAAATTTTGAAAAATTGGGGGCGCTCTTCAAAAAAAAATGTGCGAAATTGCTTTTAAATGCGACAAGAGTCTCATTTTTTTATCACAAAGTGATGTGTCATTATCTTCTTAGTTTGTTCTATAATCTGAATTTACCAAAATGACCCATATTGTGATATCAGTGTTAAACCAGATAACAATGAGAAATTCATTTCCAAAATATAGGAAGAGGATATATTAAGAGTGTTGATTTTAATTTACCCAAAAAAGTACATGTAAAATTAATACGTATATGCAAAAATCTAGGCCTATGTGTGCAAAATTAGGGTATATTGCCAGTAGTGATCAACTGCTCACCTCGGAAAAATACGCAAACGAGGGCTGGCGAAGCCGAAGCGGTGAGCAATGATCTAAAATGGCGAAAGTTTCAGTTTAAATTTACTCACTAGTTCGTATCCCTACAGCTACATTGAACTCTTATCTAAATTTTATTCCACACCACCAGCAGCAAATTATGTCTCTATCGCTTCTGGTTAAAGAAAGTTCCCCATGTACAACAGTATGCACTGAGAAAAATTCCGTGGACTGACCCGTCTCGCAAGGTCAGAAAGTTAGACGTTACGCTGGTTCCCGCAACTTTGGTCTCTCACCATTCACAATTGACATAGTCGGAGCCATGAAGACGCACGGAACCAGCGTAGTCAGCCGTTCCGTCAGCGTTTGTTGCTTCGCAATATAAGACATTTTAGGGGTTTTGAGAAGCAAAATTTTCTTTGGAGTTTGAACATGAAGAGGTAAAAAAAATCTTGTGATTAGGGTGAATATCGAACTCATGATTTGCCTCAGGTATTATAGAATTCCCGTTTTCGAGGGCAAAATGCTTAAATATAGGGGGGGGATTATGGGGAATAAGCTGCGGGTAAAAAAATTCCCGCAGCAGTATGTGGCAAAATGCCACATACTGCAATTACAAAATGGATGCTGGAATTGTCCCACGGTGTTTGAAAGCCTTGCATACAATTGAAAAAAGACCTTTAATTATCAAATCAGAGCATATGACTATTGTTATTCTATCAGATCAATTTGCTGAACAAGCTTTAGCTATACACTTTCCCTTAGATTTTGAATTTCACTGTTGCTTTAAGTTGGCATGTCCCGACCCTTGTCAAACACGAGCTCAGCGATGCTTGTCCTTTTTAAAGGACATTAGTGTTTTTATTTATTTTTGGAGGGAGTTAAATGTCCCCTCGAAGCGGTGCACCTATTTAAAATATGGTTACAAACCATGCAGACAGACCTGTTTTTTTTTTTTTTTTTTTTTCTTTCTACCTGGTCAAAATACGAAATCTACGAGTTAAAGGGAAAAATGACTCCAGTGACAAGAATCTTGCAGAAACTATTGTGAAAACATGTACATGTTACTCATATATTGTAACAAATATGTATGTATATATAGTATATATATATAATATATAGATTATATATATATATAGAGATATATATATATATATAGATATATATACTACATATTTGTACAATATATGGAGTAACATGTAAAATGTTTGCACAATAGTTTATGCAAAGATTCTTGTGTCACTGGAGTCATTTTCTTAACTCGTATAGTTCGTATTTTGACCAGGTACAGGTCTCTGTCTGCATGGTTTGTAACCCATATGTTATAGCATATATATATCATATATATCTATAGATATATATGTAGATATATAGATATCGATATATATGAGTTGTCTGATGATCGCCCAAGCGTGAAACTCCGAAGTAAACAATGCCCGTTCCAAAGCAGGGCAGCAGAGAATGCTAGAGATAGATAGATAGATAGATAGAGATATGGAGATTATATAGATAGCGATAGATATATAGATATATGATATATATATATATATATATATATATGATAGTTATTATATCTAATATAGATATATATATATAAAGACAAAAAAAAGTAACGCAAGCATGTCTACATACCCCCATAGGTTACAAAAACCATTTGGGTTCTTGCAGGAAACATAAAAATATTATCAATAGTCGTTTTTTTCTTCCGTAAATTTTGATACCCTTCTTGCCCATATTGATTGCCATTCAGTAAAAGAGGGTGTGGCCATTTTTGTGACCACTGCATGTGACACAGTGACGTTACTGACCTAGTGCCCTAATCAAGACGTCTTGTGAACTATCGAGGACGTTTCAGTATTGCGCAATTGCTAATGACAGTCTTTTTCATTCTCAGACGGTCTATCACTGCTCTTGTATTGAAAAAAGAAAATCTTAATACTCTATTAAAAATTTGAGTGGTGGTTAGCATCGACAATATTACGCCACGAAAAGAAAAAAAAAAAAAGAAAAAAAGAAAGAAAAGTAAACTCGGTATACGAAACTAGAACACCCCCATAAGAAAAGCCATCCCTGCCATCCCTCCAATACCCTCCCCTTTCCCTCCAGTCACTCCCTCCCTCCCTCCCTCCCTCCCTAAGGGAAAACCACATAGAGTAAATTTAGGTACTTTTTTTCCAAAAAATGCGTAAAATTTGGCAGATTTCAATTTGTGTTATCAATCACCCAGCCTAATAGGATGACTCTGGAAAAACTCTTATGGCTCTTTATATATCCTATAATTGCCCTTTTTATGCCATACAACATGTCTATGAAACTATTTTTTGTTTCTTTTCTTGGAATTGGAAGTGCATATATAGGCAAGGAGGTTGAATGTGATCACTTATTCGCACTTTGGTTATAAAAAATAACTAGTACTTTTTTCCTATAAATTGCCCACCCGTTCTAACCAACCACTAAAGTGAGTGGGTAGATGAATGACAGATGGGAGGGTAAAGGAAGGGAGGGTAGGATGGAATAGCTGGGTGGATGGGGTAGGTAAGATGCATGTATAGATGGTGAAGAAAGGAAGGAGATATAAGTGGGTCAGTGGATGATGTTTTTGGTCGCCTTGAAAGAACAATGGCCTGCTTGTGTTGAAAACTGAATGAGTAACCAAGGGTAAGATAGAGATAATTCAATGAGCTAGATGGCGTTCGTGAAAATAACCAGCTTGAGCGCTTGACTGGTTACACGGTCGAGCGGCCCGCAGGCGCGAGACCGATGTGAACCAAAGTCAGCGCGAAAAGCTTGAAAGCTTGTTATTTTTACGAACGCCATCATAGCACATTGATTATAGCATACACTTAGAGTATAATATAAAAATAACTTTTTTAAAAAATATTTTGGTTTAAATTACAATTAAAATATTGCTGAAAAATTAGATTGATAACGAAAATAATTTTCGCCAATTTTTAAAATTTAACATATTAAAAACCAACTGTCCTTGTCACCGTATATTGACGAGCGTTACCCAAATTCCCAAATGGGTGTATGAGTGCTTCGGGACCATTAACCTTGAGTGACCTAAAGCTATTAAGTATAAAGCTCTACTTGCCAATCGGTTATTAATTGAATTGTGCTTTGCTAAATTTACGAAGCAAAATATATCAGTATTTAGTTATCATTGTGGGTTAAAATTTGAATTGAAATAAATCAACCAAGCCTAGCGGAATAAAGACTATTAACCCGATTCATCTTGAAACCTATGATTGATTTTCGTGCTGAAAATTACAAAAAGAGGTTATCAGTGTTTTACCATCTTTTATTTTAGCCATTTGAGTCCAATTGAATAAGGTTGAAGATGAAGAAGAAAAACAAAAAAACAATCTTGATCTGGTGACCGTCACTGTTATAGTTATATTTCTAAAGTATGTACGTATCTTTATGTGTTTTGTGTGATGTCGACATTTGTGGATGCAGCATTTGATTTCAAATGGAAATGACGGCGGCGGATGGGGAGCTTCTGCAAGCTGATCCCAAGAGTTTGAAGCTGACTTAGTACTGTTTTTTTGGGGGGGGGGGGGGTACCCTCTATATGAACCCAGTGTTTGGCAAATCTTAATGTTCAGGGAGTAGGTTTTTGTATTTGTTTTTAATTTTGTTCTTTTGCAATACCCTAAAGGAATTGCAGTTTGCATAACATTTTAAAAGGACAGTATGAAAATCAAATATCTGAATTATATCATAGATTTGCTGGTGTAAAATCTAAATTGTGTCATGTCCATTATGAGAAAATGTTTGATTGTAAAGAGCAAATCAATTTTTAAAGTTTATTTACGGTAGCATACCGCTCAATGTTTCTAATACATAGGTTGCATAGTTTGACACCATAGGAATTTGTATCTTAAGTTTGCCATCAGGATATTACAGATCGCGCCGCTGTATATAAATTGTCAGGACATTGTATTTCTAGAACCATTACCGTACCCCGCTTGTTTGTTGTGACCCGCCGGACCTAACTCCGATTGGCTGTTGTAAAAATAACAAGCGCTAGAGCTGTTTATTAAAATACCCCCCGGTAGCCTTCTCGCACGCGATTCGTAGTAGATACGCAGCGGTAACACAAGTAGATAACAACAAAAACGCTTAGCACAGATGTATGGAATAAATAAAGTGGGTGGGTTGATAAATGGGAAGATAGTTTAGTGACAGGTGGATGGATGGAGGTGTAGATGAATGGGTGGGGGTAGGTAATCATCATTCATTATGGGGTGGATGGATAGTGATTTGGTGGGTGATGGTGTATGTGTTAGTGATGAATGAATGGGTGGATGGATGTGTGATTGAAGTGTAACAGCTAATGGGTGGGTAGTAGCAACATACATGCATGCATTACTGGTTGGATGGATGAGTGGGTTTGGTGGGGTGGGGATTGTCGTAAGTGGGATAAGTAGTGGATTAGTTGGAAGGAGGTGTAATACATGATGGGTGGGGTAGGTAAATCGATACTGCCTTAATGGTTGAGTGGGATAGTGGGTGGATGGATATTGTGTACTGTGTAATTAAATGGTGGGTGGGTTGTTAGATCAGTTGAGGGTGGCATGTGGGTGGTGAATGGGGAAGATATAGATGCATGCATGCAGGATAAATAGGTAGAAGGATGGTGGATGGAAGAGGGATAGGATGGATACGATTGAAGAGGGAGGAACAGACACTTTCCTTTTCCTAAATATTTTTAGTTTCTTCCTATCCCCCATATCCACAGTGGCAATTTCCTTTCCAATGATTTATTTTTTTTTTCCTCCCTATTCATCCCCCCCCCCACACACACCAACACACCACCACCACCACCAAAAAATTAACATAATTTGGCACAATCAGGATTTTGGGGCCAATAATCACAAATTTTGGCAAAAGATATTTTCAATCCACAACTGTGTAAAGTCTGTTTTGCGAAAAAAATCACTCTTTCCACCAAAATTTCACTCCCTCCACCATTTCCCCCAAAAAAGACAAAGAAGCTAGTGCCACCACTGCATATCCTTTACAAAAGTTTTAAGTTATATGCAATAAATAACTGAACTAAATTGTGGCCGAGGATCGTGTGGACGAGTAAGATGAAGAGAATCATAATTGTTAATAATTTCTAGTCTGATGTTCCTTTCTCCATAGTGTTAGGATTGTTTTTTTAAAACTAAATACAATCCATAAAGAAACATTCGTTGGATATAGCCCGATAGAAAAAGTTAACATTAAAAGCCATATTCCATCTTCTTTAAAACACATACACAAACAAAAACTTTAACTACTACTTTGATTGTTCTATTGTATTGAATGAAAATGATCTCTGTGTCAATCAAATATCCAAACAAAATTAATAGCTGACTTTTGGGTTCCTAGTAGAACAAAAATAAAACTAACAGAATGGGGGAGCTCCTTTGACAATACAAAGTGGGCATTTGTTGTAATACCTCAGTGTTACAACTAAACAAGAAGAAAATAAGCAGTTTACTTTCTTCAGATTATAAGGTAGTAATAGGTTGGATCATTGGTTCAATATTAAAGGGGGATGACCTGATTTTAGTAGTATATATTTTCATCTTGATAGAATGGCTTTTGACCCAAAAACCCCCATCTATAAAGTATCGTGTGAGTTTGTAAACCCCCATACAGTAATGTGTAAAATCAGGGGCGTAACCAGACCGGAGCCTCCGGCGCAAAATAAGGGCGAAAGAGGGGGGAAACCTTCTCAGTTTCCTTTATCTTCTTCCTCTTTTTTCTCTTCTTCCCTCTTCTGTTGCCGTCTTCCTAATCTATTGCATCATTTTATTCTACCTCGCCCATGCTATTTGCACCTTTCTTCATCGGGACTTCTTTTTTTAGGTAGTGTTTTAGGTCCTTCTCCCTTTTTTCCTTCCCATTTTTTTGCTCCCCTCCCGTTTTTTTTGGGTTCCGGGGGCAGCTTTCCCCCAGGTCCCCCTACTGGTTGATGCACTGTGAAAAATATTTGGTCGGATCCAAAATGGGACACATTTCGCTAAACAACTCCAAAACCAAAACTTCCTTTAGCTCTAAGATTTCACAGGGTAATGAGAAGAAAAATAGTAGCTTTCTTCTGTACTAAAAGTTTGACCACTTACAGAAATCGGTGGTTTTGAGTACGAGGCTATTAGCGATCGGACCATGCATGAACCTTTAATATCAAAAATTTCCAATAATTATTATCATAGTTTTTTGGGAAAATTATAATTTTTTTATGTATGATATGTATGAATATATACGAGTGGTACCCCTTTTCTACAGGACTTGGTCATGAGTGCTACTACCACCTACTACTGACATGAGCGTTGTTTGAAATCGTCCCACCAAATAATACTGAAACTTGGTTCACAGCAGATATACATAGATAGATAACAGACGGGGGGGAGGGGGGGGGGTCCTTTGCACAATAAAAAGTTGGCATTGTTTTATTTAATAACTCAGAGTTGAAAGCAAACAAGAAGAGAATAAGCAGTTTACTTTCTTATATAAGATAGTAATAAATTGGGACCTAGGTTAAATATTAATATCAAATTTCAAATAATTGGAATATTATCATAGTTTAAGGAAGTTATCATAATTTTTAGGAAGAAGTATATATGAGTGGCACCCCTTTTCTAAGGGACTTCGGTCACGAGTGCCGCAACTCTACAACTGTTCCTGAGCATGGTTGAAATCAATCCCACAAATCTTTGCAATGAACTACATTATGATACACACACCAGTACTTTGGATAAAAGTACGCAATATTTAAGAATCACCAAGACTTTTCAGCATTACATCATTACACTATCAACATTTTCTGAGCTGATAAAAGTCTAGATTTTTGTGCATTATAAATAGTTGTGGTTAGGACCACATTGCCTCACCAATATGGGGTTCAGTTATTATCATGGTGAATTCCTGGGAGTTGATTTAAACAAAAAAAAAGCCCCTCCCATGTGACCCTGTGTCGTGGATTGTTACGTTACTATCTTTCTGTACAGCAAACAGAACGCGAACAACGTCCAAGCAGAAGGTTCCATTTTGTTTGAATCTGTGATTTTGCGACATTTCCTTGGCTATTGGGTGTATTTATATTGGCATTTGATAAGTTAATTTCATCAAGTCACTGTAAGTATATAGTCTGCCATTAGTCATTCTACTGAAACAAAATTAAATAAAACATTATAGGCCTATGCTGTTTGGAAGAGCCATCCGAATTGCCAGTCTTTGCACTAAGCTTCCCATCTAACACAAGTTATCCTTCACAGTCTCTTTTCGGGCTTCAAAGAGGAAACAATATGGCGTATGTGAATATCAAAAGGCAGGATCTAAAATTAGAGAAGCAGATAGGACTAGGTGGTTTCAGTGCTGTATTCCAGGCCATGTGGAATGGCAAAGAAGTTGCAGCCAAAGATTGACAACAATTGACAGGCATGAGGGGTCACGGTTCTGTCAGGACCTTGACCACCCCAATGTTGTCAAGCTACTTGGGGTGGTAGATGAAAACTTTGAGCTCTACCTAGTTATGGAACTCTGCAGTGGAGGCTCGCTCAGGTCCTATCTTGATCAACAAAGATTGGAAAGGTGAGCGTCTATCAACGGCCCAATTTTTAGAATGGTCTAAGCAAGCAGCCAGGCCTCTCCAGTACCTGAAGCAGATGAAGGTTGTTCACAAAGATGTCAAGTCATTGAACTATCTGATCGCAGATGGCAATGTTTTGAAATTGGCGGATTTCGGCTTGGCCAAGAAAATTGACAGCACCTTGAGTAATGCAACTGGAAGAGTGACCCATGGTGGATGGCTCCAGACTGTTGAGAGATTTCAAACTTTCTCCTAAATACGATACATATTCTTATGGAATCGTTGTATGGGAGTTGTGGTCAATGGAAATTCCATTTGAAGGTGCTGAGCCAGTAAACATCATTTGGAGGGTGTGTAACAACAACGAGAGACCACCAATTCCTTCTAACTGCCCCAAACCCCGATTGCTGATTTGCTGAGAGCAGTGCGGGAAAACTGACTGGCATAAGAGACACCGACTTTTGACGACATACTCTCAGTGGTAAGTTGCCGAATAAGAGAAAGTAAAAATGTCGTAGCAAATCAACTGTGGTGAATGTACACCCGGAATGTACACATTACAATTCCATCTAAGTAAATTGCGTGCTATCCGCACTGTCCCAGTGGCTGCTTCAGGTGCTGCATACTGAGGACGGAAATGACAACATACTGGGACAAGGTTTTACCCAGTCTATCACAGCTACTCATAAGTGCGTTAATTTATTAAATTAAAGAAATTAAAGATGAGCTACATTTTATATTTTTCTATTTTTATCAAAAAAGACAAAAAAAAAGAGGTCTATGTCCTTTTCTGAAATTGGAAAGGCACTACCTCACCCATGCAACCCTCCCAAAACTGCCACCAAACAACGTTTAAGCCTGGGTATATTTACACAAATGAGGATCGATCCTTATACTCTGAGACAAACTTGGTCAATAGAATCTATCTATCTAGCGGCTGCAGCCGAGATGCCTAGTTTCACCATTATAGTGCCAAATAATGTTCATTTTGGCAATGCAAATGAATCCTGCAAATTCATAAATTTTTGAACTATTTTCATGATAATAAATCAATCATTATAATTAATATTATGAAGAATTCTTATGTCCAGAGTAACTGAGTGGAATTCAACATTTTGGTGCCAAAAAGTGTATATTGCCCTTCGATCCTGTATAAAAATATTTGCACTTTTATGAAATACCCACTCTCTTGGTTCATGTTCGTACTGCAAAAGTTTGCATATATTGCATACGATTAATAGTTTCATGTACCCTTTTGAATCTACTAAAATGGAAATAAAGTACAACTACAAATACAATGTTCATGATAATAACGACAAATACAATGTTGGGAAAGGTGAAATTTACCAATATTATAAAGCTATAATTAGTATCCTGTTAACAGACACCCATTGTACAAAATCATCTCAATTTGCCTAAATTTGCATACAAATAGCATACATTAACATACATACACTTTGTCATACTACTACTAAACCAAAGTTTTAAATCCGGTTTTATCCCCGTCAACGGGGGTGGCCGGATTCACCTCACATTTGCAGCAACCGCCCTGACTCCTTCCTTCCATTTCACCCGATTCAATGCATCCTCCATCCTCAACCCAACCCTCCTACTCTCCTCCTCCACTTGTTTCTTCCATGTCTTCTTTGGACGTCCCCTCATCCTCAAACCGCCCACCTCGAACTCAAAAGCCCTTCTTAACACATGCTCATCATCCTTCCTCAACACATGCCCATACCAACGTACACCATTCGCCTTCGCCAACCGGTCCACCGCCTCATCCAAAACCCAACATCTGCATCAAGTCCTCAGTCTTCATCCTGTCCATCAACTTCACACCACACATCGTCATAGTAAATAGAATAAAGCACACTATAACGGATGAACATTATGGGAAATGCAATTTCTCCCTATCGCGACGAAAAAAGAAAACCTTGTTTTACGGGCGAGCGGACCTTTCGAGTAGGGTCGGTCGGTGGGCGAATTTTTTCTTTTTTAATTTTTTTTTCTTTTCTGGAGCTCAAAATTGGCCCAAAATAGTCCCAAAATCTGAAAAATCAAGAGAAAAAATGAACATTTTTTACAAACAAATTTTCTAAAAAAATTTGCCAAAATTGATGAATTTGGGCTAAAAAACAGGCTGATTTTACATGATTTTTTGGAAAAACTAAAAAAAAAAAGATTCTGCAAAACTGAAAAATCAGGGTCGGTTGGGCCCGTAAAACAGGGTTTTTATTTTCTACGCCTAATGTCAAAATTAGTGCATATACGAAACGACCCCCCCCCCCCTTTTTTTTTTTTTTTTTTTTATAATCAGAAAATCTCTGAATTATTACAATTGTATGCTCAATTAGAATTAACTTAATGTAGTGGACTGTTTTGATAAGATTGGTTTTTGTTTGTTTTACTATACTTGCACAAAGCATGAACACTAAACAATACAGAAACCCCCAAAAACAAAATAGCCCAATTACTACTGTTTACATTCTGTATCCCTCTTTAAACATCAATGACATATTTAAAAAATATTAATAGTTACCATATTTTCATTATCCTATTGATTTAACAGCTAGAATCAACAGGAATGGAATTAAAGCAGGAATCAGGAATGGAATTGAAGCAGGAATCAGGAATTGAAATGGGTGTAAAATCTTTCGTTGCTGGTCCCTGGGAGCTTGAGAAGGAGTTTGGTCATCAGCATGGACTTAGTCAGCTGTTTTATGCTGATGGTATTGCAGTCCATCCTAATGGGGCCATTGTTGTAGCAGACTACGATGCATCATGTGTAAAGGTGTACAGCAGTGAGGGGAATACAAATTAAATCTAGATACAACACAGGGATTGAATCTTGGAAGTAGGTCAGGTCCTTCGAATGTCATTGTCAACTCTGAGGGCAACTATTATGTGACAGATGAGACTCAGTATGTTAAAGTGTTTGATGTAGAGGGTGGGTACAAAGGTAAATGGGTAGCAGTATCTCCTTACGACACACCCTCAGATAATGAGGACACAAGACTCCGTGGACTGGCAATGGATACTAAGGGTCAGCTGCTAGTAGGAGAGTGGTTTCACAAGTACATCAGTAAACACAGGCAAGATGGATCTCACATTGCTAGCATTAAGGTACGCATTAGGCCATGCCACCTGGCAGTGACATCACAGGATGTAATCATCATAAGTGACTCTGTGAGGGATGTACAGATAGTAGGCAGCACAGGACAACTACTACAAACTCTAAAACCTACTCTAGATGTGACAGCCTGGAAGCCTGACGGAGTTTGCTGCTATGAGGACATCATATTCATTTGTAACTCAATCAGGCCCAGTCATGGAATCTATTGCTTCTCTGTATCTGGTGAATACCTGGGATCCATTGCTGTCACAGGAGTGCCATGGCACATAACATTTGTAAAAGGAAGTAATAATTCCTACTGGCTTGTTCAGATAGGGTACAGGTGTACTCATGTAAAAAGTAAACAGTAAAGTGTTCAACATGTGTACATATAGACCCTGCATTTTACTGTGGCCTTGTCACACAAACAATTTTTGGGGGGTAATGATTACCAATGATAACAGGGTCATGCCACAAAAGCTTCCTACTATTCTGTATTAAAGTTAAATTTTTTCATTGCTTTTCTCAACTATCATTGGTTCTACCTTTAGTGTGCAAAATGACAGAATGACACATTAATAAAACTTTCCTGATCACAAAAAGTGATAATCTCAGAGCACCAATCTTGGCGTTTTAACGCCAATATCGGCCAATTTTATTACAATACTGGCACCAGTGGCAATTTACAAAGCAAGCTAGATTCGCTTTAAATCTGGTTTCAGTGGCCAGGTACAAAGCAAGCCTAGTTCATCTGTAAACCTGGTTAAGACATTTACTAGTACCAGTTAGCAATATTCAGCCTAGTGATCTCTAACCCTAACTGCCTTTTTGGTTTTAGCCTCCAGAGAGGAAGGGAAGGTAAGGAAGTTAAAGGGAAGGATAGTATAGAAGCTAAAGAAACTTGGACGTCCATGGGGGATTCGAACCCGGGCCTCCTGGACCCACAATTACGTATGACCAGGCAGGGCAAAGCCACGAGGGAGTAGCGACTTTCGTGCCATATGAGTGCTTGGTGCAATGAGCGTCATCGCATCTTTTTGGACTTCCATTTTTGGCAGATGAGTTTTCTCCCTCAAATGCAAGCATATCGCCCCAAAAACATCTGATTACAATTTTTGAGTTAAACAGTCCAGCCATTTGAAAAGTAAGCAGCAAAAAATGTGCCAATAAATTGGCTATAGTGTGTGTGTGTGTGGTGTCGTGTGTTGTGGGGTGGTGTGGGTGGGTGTTGTGTGTGTAGTGTGTGGTGTCTGTGTGTGTGATTTGAAGGTGCAACAAGCAGTGACAAGAGATTTCACAAAACGGGTTTCCCTAAAAATGTGAAAATTTGATTTTTGAACTGATGTAATCATCATTGTAAAGCTTTCAATCGATAATCCCCACCTGAAAGAATTAAGCTGAGAGTTATTTCTTTGGTTACAAAAATTGTGAAATTTCTAAGGGTGTAAACGTTTTAAACACGGTAAATGATAAAGTATCTGGATCTGGACAACACTTACTTCTTTTGCCTTTCAAAATGTCTAAAATCATCTTGCACTGTTTTTTTATAATTATTTAAAATTTTAACTTTTACTTATTCAGCGCTATGGAGTTACTATGATTATATTTAAATGCTTGCAAATTATTGCCTGAGGAATGGGGACTCCCAAAAAGTATAGTTTTGGATTATGTTAAATGTTTACTTACGAGATAAAGGTCAAAGAAGGTCCCAATGCCAATTGGATTATGTTGCCCCATGACCTTTTTGTTCAAATAGCATGATAAACTATGCATTGCAGAAAGATACGACAAAACTATTTCCTTATTTTGACACATTAAGCTAGATGAATTAATTTGTTTCATTTTTTACCAAAATTGGAGCCAACTTCTGATTTTGAACCCTGTACAAAGGGAAAATGACCGTTTTTTGCACTTTTAGCATTGTTACCCAAGAACTATAAACCAATGAGTCTAGATGGTACCAAACTATACATTTTTGGAATCCTTATGATAGACGGACAATATGGCATGCATTTCAACATGATTGGAGTCCTTTAAAAGTTTGACCCTGTGTAAAAACTTCCAATTGGCCCCATGAAAGTGCACAACACAATGGACACCACTAACTACCTGCATGATGTAGAGGGTCTATACTAACTACAAAAGTGTCAAAGCTTAGATGTAGTGGACAAGAACGCTGAGTGTGACCAAGTCCTTGCTCCCACTCTAAAAGAGTTGATGGGATTTTTTAAACATTTAAAAAAAAAAAAAAAAAAACCTTAACAAAACAATCAGACGTTACCAAACTGCATGGAATAAAGACCACATACCATTATCATACCCTCTGGAGAGTAAAAACTTGTGGTTTTGCTTTTTAATTATTTTATTTAAAAAAATGGGCAAGTGATGGGGCGCAACATTGTTGGGACAGCCTGTACATGTATTAGGTTATGATACTATGTCTATTTTAATGTTAAATTTGTACTTACATGATAATATGGAATAAATAATTAGCTAATCCATATAAAAACTGTTGAGTAGATAAGTAAATCAAGGCTTCCGGGAGACCGTACATTTGTATTGAAGGAATTTTCCTGAATAAATGACCAACCCAAAAATTGTTTTAGGTCACTTATTTAGGAATAATTAGATTTACCCTGTACCATGCTAGATCATGTTGCTTCATTTGTTAAAAGAATAAAGCGTGATGCAGAGTAGCGGGTATAACACAATAGTGCCTTTATTTATAACAGTCAGTAAAGACTATGGGGCACGTCCTTTTATGCTTGTTTTATTTCTTTTATTTATTTTAGATAATTAGATTGACCCTTGTACTCATGCTATAATTTCATGTGGTTTATTTTGTTAAACAGATATAAAGCACATGGATAAGTAGGGGTACAAATACAATTTAGACCTTTATTTAATAACATCAGCAGTGTACCAGGTAGAACCTAGTATTACTAATGTAGTCCATTTGATGGATGCCTACAGAACAGCGAGGGAAAAGACATGCAAAGAAGTGTGAGATTAGATGCTGGAGAAAACCGCAATTCTCGTAGAAAACCTGGCGAGGACGGGTATGGATTGGCAACCAAATTAACAAACGAACACTGGCTCAACTAGAACATAGGCCAGGGCCGTTGGTGAAGGGTGAGGACTGGTCAACACCCCAGGCTGGTGTAGTGGTCCAGTTGCTCACCTTCTGCGGCCGGGCGCACCCTACCAAGTGGCGTAACCAGGGGGGGGGGGGGGACAGAATGCCCCCGGACAACTAAAATGGGGACGAGAGCTAAAAAATGGGGCACGGAAGAAGGGGAGGAAGGGGGAAAATAGGGTCTATCCGGCGAGCGAAGCGAGGCCGGAAAAAAAATGGGGAAAAAAAAACTTCTTGAGCTTGGCCCCCCGGAGGCTCTGTCTGGTTACGCCGCCCGGCACCCTCCCAAATGCAGTTCTGTTGATGTCCTGGAAGTATCCAGGCGTCCAAAAAATGTTACACAGTCGGGATAAAAGCATTTGTAAAAAAGTGTGCATGGGTCTTTGTTTGCTATAACTTTTGTTTGCCGTTTATGTCAGTTAATCCAAAAGTGAGAAGAAAAAACAATATGCTTCGTCAAAAGGAGAAACAAAAATTCAGCTTGAGTCCGATTGCAGTGGTTAGTTGTAGATTGCGGGAAACATGATTTTGTACCATACTTCAATTGGAAGTTATTGATTGACTATTGAACCAACTTAAGACATTGACAATCCCATTTTGAAGTCCATTATGGTCAATAAAGTGTGAATATTGTCTTTATGATCAGTGATACTTTGGTGTATGTTTTTCAAAAATTAATCAGTTCACTTTCATTAGCAGGCATAGACTTATCAAATCTCTCAAAATTACACAGAATGCTAAACCAAACAAACAATAAGACGCTTCCATATTGGATTCCTAAGGAAACGTATGATTCTGTTGACAGAATAAACTAGACCTGGTAACAGATCTAATTTACAAGACGGCCAAATTAGTAACGGTGATCCCCTTAATGACCCCTTGTGGTGAATTGACCTTTTGACCCCTGTAACTTGACCAATGTGTCACAAATGTCATTAAATGTATGTTTACGTGTTAACAACGTTACAAGGAACATTATTATTGTGTTTCAACTCAATCCAAGCATGTCAGGGATTTGACCTTTGCACCTATATAACGTGACCCCTGGGTCACGAATAGGGTCAACTGTAATTGTTCTGTATTCAATCGGAGCTTGTTTGTAAATTTTGACCTTTGACCTTGAACTTTGACCTTTGGGGTCGAGACTATCATAGACTTCTTCTACTATTAATGTTACATCACTGTAGTAATAACGGGCTTTATCTGTCATCTATAGGCTGAGGTAAATCCAATTTGGTCTTATTTTTAGCATTTTTTTGGCAAAATTGACCTTTTGACCCCCTTAATGACCTTTGATCCCGGTATAAAAAAAACCTCGTGTACACAACAAAAATGCATTGTTCCAAATTATACTATGCTTAGTTCTGGTGATAAAAATTCTTGAAATTATTTACCTTAAACCCGGAAATGACCTTAAATGACCTTTGACCTCCAAAATAAAAATACCTTGCATACACCAGGTAACATAAATGCAAATCTGAAAGTTACGTCACTGTATTATGTTTGGGTTTTGAGATAAAATTTTTTGAATATTTTGGTTTTTGACCGGAAGTGACCCCTTGATGACCTTTGATCCTGAAACTGTGGACAACCCGAAGACCATGCCTGGTAACAATACATGTGCTCTAATGACGTTACTCTGTTACGTAATTTGTAAGGACAGCGATTTTTTTGAATATTTTTCACAATTTTTGGCTTTCAAACCGGAAATGACCCCCTTAATGACCTTTGACTCTTTATCCCTGAACACCCTATATGAAGCAAGGGTCAGTGGTTCCTCTGAACCAGTTTGGTTGATATCGGCGTAATCCTGTAGAAGAAGACAATTTTGACAATTAAATTACATATTTCACGCCTGTGGCCAGGTCAAAGGTCAGACAGGGGTCAATGTCATATGACATAAATGGTCCAAGTCAGCTGTCATTTGATGTAAGTCTAGTCACAATACGTCAAACGATGACTGAGGTAGAAGCAGTTGAAGTGTTGATAGAAAGAACGAAAAAAGAACGCATCAAAAACAGAACAAAGGCGCTTTTAGAAAATTTTGCCGATTTTTCATCCAAGACCCCATGTTTTTTGGAAAATTTTTGTCACAAGTTGTCACAAAAAAACAACACCCTATTTTTAGAGCAATTGTGGCTTTGCTCAACCAAAAGAACCCGTTTTTTTGTCTTCTGTCCCAATTTCTCCTGGTTTGAGAGCATCAACAGACAATCAATGACCAGAATGAAAAGAACTAAAGCAAGCATCTCCCTTGTTAGAAGAGCTGTTGTGGTATAGATCCCAACGATGGGCGCTGGATAAAACACTTTTGATAGGAATCTCATCTTCCTTCAACTAATATAACACGGCAAGATCTATTCGTTTTCCTTTTAAAGGTCACACACTGTTAATAATATGTTCCTAATTTTACCAGCTTTACCTTTAAATTACGGTTAACCCAATATTCATAATCTCACGCTTTTGATTACCTATACCTAACATAAAAATTCAATTGGAAGCATAAAATTGTAAATAACATGGCCAGAAAATAATACTACGTATTTTGAAAAAAAGAAACAAGGTAGTATTTTACGATGGCCGTTATTATATTGTCCGTATATTCGTCTTTTGTAAGTTACTGGTTTTTTAATGTAAGAATATGAAACTATGAAAATCGTTTTACCTATAAAATGTGTTAAATAACGTCGTAAGAACTCATTAAAAAATACAAAATCTATTTTCCCTAATACTTTTAAAAATAGTTTTAAAAAATTCTTGTAAACTCAAGTTCCTCCTTTTTGTATAGTTTAGAAGACAAAACTTAAAAAGTATTACACACACACACAACATATCTATTAACCGGTCCCCAAAAAATAAGTCCCCCTCTGTGATGACCAGACTTTGTCATGATAAAACTCACTTTGATGTGTATTTCTTCAATGACATAATTTTTATTGTTGACAGGAAACATTTTCCCATGTAAGACAGTTCATCGTTGTTGACAGGTAATGCCTTTTTCTACAACGCATTTGTGTAAAAATGATGTTTTTCAAAACAGGCCAAAAAAAGTGGCACTTTTAACTTTTTGGCAACTTATTGCAAACATAAAGTGAAATGGAAACCCTTTAAAAAAAAAAAAAATGTGGTCCTATGCATAAACAATTGAAATGCCTGCCAAATTATTCATCCTTGTAATCCCGATTACATAATGCTTTTCGTAATGATAAGGGCAAGAAGTGATACGGTTATGGGGTCATGAAAAAAAAAAATATGCTTTAGGATTGATTCAGGTGTGGGCCATAAAAGAGAATCTAAATTTAAATGAATGCTTAGAATGAAAAACTGATTGATGATTGATGAATGGCAAATGTTGCAAGAAGTCTTTCATGACACATTTGGCAATGTGAGTTCTCTTGCAATGGGTTGTTAAACTGATGTTGAACGAGCGAGATGCATCTTCAATTTCTGGAATAAGGGGTTCTTGTAAAAAGAAGATTGCAAGGAGAATGCAGCTGGTGAGGTCAAGATTTGCCTCGTCCTGGGAGACCCCGCTGTACAAACGTACGGCAGGACATGTCCATCATTAACTATGGAATCCCGGCGCAAGATTACAAGTTAGTAATTAAAATAAGGAATAACTTTTGCATAATCATTTGCGATAACAATTGAATTAAGCCAAATAATGTTAATAAAACTAATGACTCGTCGCACTATTCTTCTTTTTCAACACGTGAATTAGAGGCGTGAACACAGAAGACGAGGGCAACGAGAAACGCAATGTGCGCCAGCCAGGAAATCGAGTCAATGAATTGGCCGACATGCAAGGAGACAAGAAAATTGTGAGTTGAATGATGGTCATCGACAAAGAAGGAAAGAATCGTTATGTTTAAATGACAGCAGTTTGAAACATGCGCTCAACTAACTGACGCAGCTTAAAGTAATGAACTTTTTTGTAAAATTTGGCACCTTAGAAAGTTGAAAAGTGCACTTTTTGGTCTGGTTTTTTTTTTTTTTTTGTTTTATTTTTTTTTTTGTTTTGTTTTTTTTTGGAAAACAGCATTTTACACAACTCTTGTTTTGTTAGAAAAGGCATTACCTTTCAACAATGATAACTGTATACATGGAAAAGTTTCCTGTAAACAATAAATTACTTGATGCGATGAAATATACCCATCAAGGAGTTTTGGTTTCATGACAAATCTGGTCATCCAGAGGGGACTTTATTTTTGGGACCTTTATATATATATATAGATTTAATTTTAGCATCTGCTATCAGTAAAATCATGTAGTGTAATGGGTAAGTTTTAGGACTTGTAATCTTAAGGCCCTGGTTCGAATCTATGTAAGGTATATGTTAAGTTTACTCATATGATGATTAAGTAATTGGTGACATTTAGAATGTGTGCATTACCATATAAAACAAAGTGTAAAAACTAGTTAACATTTTTATTTCTTCACGTTTTCCCTTTGTTTATTGCTTTTTTCTCAAATTTGTTTGCCTGAAATATAACTTTTTTACAACCACGTGGTAGCGTAAATACAACGTTTGTATGGTGCCATAGCTACAAAGTGAAAATTTGGTCAAAGGATTGTAATAACGTTTAATTCTTAATACTGTTTAAACAAGTCAAAAACCAACAATAACGTTTGAAGCTGAGCTTGTACTGCGTTATTTTACGTTCCCTGCAATGGTCTCGTATTTTTACGGCTCAATTTATTTTACGTTCTGCACGTTGTGAGTCCCAGCTGCCAGTCAAATCCCTGTTTTTTTACAGGTTTATTTTTAACAGTGCAAGAAATGCAAATAGAATTGATCTGATTTGTGTCAAGTCAACAAGGAGGGACCAGAAAGCATATTTGGGTTGGTGATGACATCATTTGTGGTGCCATTGATTTATCAGAGAGTAATAGAAAATTCCAGGTGACTGGTGTGAATTTATTCATGACTGATAATCAATAGTTTCACAATTGATGTCACTGGTAGAATATTCGTTTTTCTGGCCCTGTTTATTGCAGTGGAATGTCCCACAAAGATTTGGAGAAGGTTTATCATCTCATTTCCTGGGACCTTGCTCTGAAAGTCTTAAGTCAAGTGTATTCATGCTGCGTCATGCATTTGAAATGCTTAAAGGTAACAATCGACCAAGTTGATTTTGCACTCTCATATTTGATGAAGCAAATCTTTTGTTCTACGTATTTTTATTATTTATTGCACAATATTTCAACAGGGTAACCTGCTCAACAAAGATTGATTTTCAGCAGGGCCCTGATAGTACATGAAATGTATAATAAGATACACGTTAAAATAATATTTAAATATAAAATACACAGAACACAGTCAATTAAGAAAAGCAACAATGATTTTAAAAGTCTGAGATGGATAAAATACGTGATATAAACATAATTTTGATCATTCATTAAGAAATAGAAAATTCATATAAATATATAGATTGATATACTAAAAAGTAATAAATATATACAATTGTTAAAACATTTACTGAAATCGTAAATCGTAAATTAAAAATAAATAGGGACAACAGTCCCAATAGCTCGTCCGATTATATGGTTCTAAGATCAAGTGACCCCGAATGACCCCGACCTCCTCAACCGTAAACCCACAAAGACCCTGCGTCCCATTATAAAACCGAAACCACAAAGAGTTAAACACACACACACACTCGCGCGCGCGCACAAACACACACACACGCACACACCCCCCACACACACACACGACCACACAGACACACATCATAACATACACAGACACACATCATAACACACACATACAGCGTACACACAAAGCATACACAGACACACACATACACACACACACAAATCATGCTGCCAAAAGGTCTATCCGATTTCATCGGACGACCTAAAGTGTGATGATGATACTGTAATATGAATGGCAGTTACACTAACATAATTTCAGATTCTTTTTTAAAAGCTGCTTTGAAAGAATATATATATATATCACCCCTACTTGAATTCATTTTTTTGTAATATTGAATCTATTTGCCTGTATTGTATACAAGGGCCAGCAATAACATAAGCCCAATTTGGTTGTCCATTACTGGTCATATCATATCATATCCTCCACCATTACAATTGATTTCATTATGTATTATTATATAATATACTGTATTATACATTTTGTCACGTTCGATAGGTTATGCTGATAAATAAAACTGAAACTGAAACTGAATGTTGACCAGGACATCTTGTGACAATAACATTCCAAGTAACACAACCTTTATAACCAAATCTACTTTTTACCATAGTATGTATTAAAACCAGGCATGTACAGATTGCCAGCTTTGATTTTACGTGTATTTACAGAATGGACCGAAAACTAATTTCATGAAAAAGATCATTAAGAAGAGGGTGCCAAATATTTAAAATTTTGTACAGCATAATCCAATATTATAAGAAATACGACAATGAAATCCATAAAACCTAAAGTTCTTAACCATATCATTAATGTGTGTACGGTATGGCCATACTTAAAATTGATCCCATGGGCCCGTTTTCTGGAGTTTTGAAGACCTTTTAGAATTAGTTCTGCTACCGTTACTACAGACAAACCATTGCATAATCAAAGTGAGGTAGTACCCAATGATATAATTGTGATGAGGGAACTACTTGGAACAAATGGCTTAACTCTCCTCAGTATACCAAGGACATTCAAACCTTATGCCAACATTATCCCAACTGATCATTCCCATTTTAAGTTTGAAGCAATTTAAAACACCGCGATATTAAACAAGGTAACATTTTCAAGCGCAATATCATCCATAAGTATATTAATAGTACCAATTTGTCTTGTTTTAAATGGTGTACCAGCAACAGACCTTCGTTTATTACATTGTTTCATAAGGTATCATCAAGCCAATTTATTATGACCGAGGTCATCGTTTAGAAGATTTTCAATAGTACTAACTTCATTGTGACAACGTAAATTAGAGTATTCATCAGAACATATCAATAAATGAATTATTCAGATAATTTGGTATAGCGTTGATACAAATAAGAACAAGTAAGGGGCAAGGATAGAACCCTGTGGAACACCTGATCTAATATTCAAATTTGGAGTTTTTACCGGTAAAATCAATACATACTGCTTCGATTCACAAGAAAGACTTAAAACCAGCTCCTTCCACACCTGAAATCCATGAGAGTGTAACTTAGATAGAAAAGTTTTGTGGTTAAACAGTCAAATGCTTGTGTGAGATCAAAGAACCACAGCACCAATATAATTCCCTTTAATCAATTTCTTTGTTCCATTTATCAATTGTTTAATAAGGCTGTGCATGTAGAGTGGTTTTCTGAAACCAGATGACCTGTGATACAAGAGAATTTTATCAGTGGACATATTGGTAAAGTTGCTTATGCACAAGTTTTTCCAAAATCTTAGAACAAACCGGCAGAATGGAGATAGGTCTAATAAATTTGGGAAAACTCGTCTTTATCACCACTCTAAATATTGGAACAACTTTGGCTATTTTAAGATCGTTTTAAGGGAACTTTACTTGTTTGAGACATAAATTAAATGTATCGGATTGGAAAGAAGTAATGGCAAATAAAAGCTTTTTTGCTTGAAAACAGCACCAACATAAATACCCATGCATATTTTTCTTATTAAACCAATGCCTTTGTCTCGAGGTTAGCATTTTTGTAGACAGCCTGTATGTAAAAATGCCACACATGATGATGAGAGTTAGGAAAAAAATATACCTTCAACAAGAGCATCAAGATCATGCAACATACCCCCCGCTTATGACGTAGCAATATAGGTCCCACCATCTTGTATTTGAAGGAGAAATCGAAACAAAATATGTTGAAAACCAAGTTGCCTAATCATAGCCATTAAATCCTTTTTTGAGTTTCTCTAAAAGTAGAGTGTAAGTTGTAGACATCACGTCCCATACCCCTCTCCAACACTCATTAGGCCGCTTTGAAAACTCGAAATAAAGACTGAATACATTAGCGCTCGTTTTCCGGTATCAACGTAAACACAGTTGTCTGTGGCCCAGTGGTAAATTAATGGTAATTCTCATGCCTATATAGCGAGAGGACCTGTTTCGAGACAGTGTATTTTCGTCTTTATTAATTCTGTGCTCGCTCGTTTCTCTTCGGAGCTTCTATAGATAGTATCAGTACTTTCTTGGGTTGTCTCATTTACGTGATCCTCTGCGTCATTGAAATGAGTTTCGCAATCGTCCCTAGATTTCTGTCTAGAACCATGCATCCTAGGCCCACCCTTCTAAACATATATAATATAATTACGGCCGCTTGAAACTCTGAAATAAAGACTGAAATATATTAGCGCTCGTTTCTCCGTTATCCCCGTAAACACAGTCTCTGTGGCCCAGTGGTAAATCTCCACGCCCTAGATAGCGAGATAGTCAGAGAGAACTTTCCTGTGACCGTACAGTTGAATGGTATATACAAACTTTTTTGCTGAAAATGCATAGATTATGGTGTGTAGAATAATAATCTGCCTGGTGCCACCTTGGCATCCTGGGGCATTTTGAAAATCCAAGATAGCGGCCGCCATAATGATATTAAATATTCACCATATATTATCAAACTATGGAGTTGCTGGATATACTATAGGATCCACATGACAAGTGTATGGCACTTGTAACACTAGTCATACTTCAAATTAAATGGAAGCAATCCAATATTTTCAAATAATGCCCCTATAAGCAAATACCTGCTATAAAAAATAGACATATGAAGTACTTAGGTTTGTTGTTAACACATAATGTTATTCTGATACTTTTAAAATTTGTACACATGACGTCAGACAATATATGGCAGCCCAAACGTGAACATCTTTAAAAATACTTGACACAATTTATAAGTATTACAGCCTTCAATCGAAATAAATGTGTTCCAATGACATTAGAAATGTACCTTTGAGCCTAACCAATGTCAACAGACATTCAAGCTTGTTTTAAATTGCCGCCAAAAAAAAAAAAACTATATGGTTGCAAAGAGTTTGTCACATACCATAGGAAATACATGTGTACACTTTATATTGGCACTCATTTATATATTTGACCCATTTTTAATTATCCGGATTACCTGGTGTCACTTGGTTATGATCATAAGGTACATTTCTAATTGTTTTCCATCATTGACAAATGATTTATACTTGACGTAATATTTAGAATTTGTGTCAAGTGTTTTTGAAGATATTCACGTTTTTGGCTACCATATTGGATGAAATATATTATTGTGTCTAACAACAATCATCTTAAGTATTACAGTTATTTTTTATCGCATGTCCTTGCTGTTATAGGGCAATTTAAAATTATTAGATTTGCCTTCCATTGTGAACTTGAAGTATGTGTAATGTTAACAAGTGGCCATACACTTATTCATTGGATCCTCTAAGTTTATTAAGGGGTTCCCAAAAGATAAGTTCCCCCGTAATATTCGAGGACATTTCAGTGTTGCATAACTTCACTTGGAACTGGATGTTTAGAATATTTTAACAAAGTTTTTAAAGAGAGACCACAATTTGCTCTGCAACAAAGTCTTGCTTTTTCAAAAAAACCCCTTTGGCAATCAACACACCTCGTATGTTTTTTCCAAAAAAGATGTTGTCAGAAGAAGTAGCAATTACCGTATTCAGATTTTCTAAAGTCGAAAATATTCCATCTACAACACTGATTTCGTTTCCTTTCATTATATTCATGTGGTCCTGAAGTAAATCAGCTTAAAACTGATGCAATAGGCCAACAAATAAACACACAACCAAATATGCAGAAATACAAACAAAGGATGTAAGCTTTAACATTCATCATTATCAAATAAATTCATTTGTCTTGCATATTGCTCTTTTTTTAATGAATAAGCGGTAATGTTTGAAAGGCTGTTTTTCAATCAAAATAAGGTTTAATTGTTTGCCATTCGGGGTGAGACTCAATAGTCATCGTTTCCTTCATCTGCACTGATGACATCAATGTAGTGTTATACAAATCTGTTCCAATTTGCTGTGTCTGTTTCTGTTGATTAATGTGGTTTTCCATGGATAATTCCACCACGTTGAGCCAGTGTAAACGTCATCCTTTTTATGTGTCCGATCTGCTTCAGATTTCACCTGTGTTGCTTACACAAATTTCATCTCATTATTTTTCTGCATATTTTGTGTTGTTATTTGTTTGCCTCTGCGTTAATGTTTTAAGCTTATTTAATTCAGACCGCAATGAAATAAAGAAAGGAAATGAGATCGTTGTTGTAAATTGGGTAATTTCTTTACTTCCGTCCTTTGAAATAACTGTAAAGTGCCACTTTGTCTGACAACCCATCTTTTTTGGAAAAGTGGAATGTGTGTTGATGTCCAACAGGTTTTTTTGAAAAGGCAAATAACTTTTGTGGCAGAGCCAAATGTGTTCCTCTCTTTAAAACTTTTTTTAAAAAAATGTTCTAAACATCCGAATTTAAGTGAAGTTATGCAACGAATGGTGCCTCTATTTTAGGGGGAACTATCTTTTGGGAACCCTGTACCCCTACCCCCCCCCTTTTTTTACCGTTCCTTTTTTAGTAGTATGTTTATAGCACCTAAGCTTTAATGAATAGGCCGCTTTCCAATCTATGTATGTATATATGTATGTATGTATGTCTTATGTAGTATGTATGTATGTATGTATGTATGTAATGTCATGTAGGTATGTATGTATGTAGGTATGTATGTATGTAATGTATGTATTTGTAGTATGTATGTAATGGATGTCTGTATGTATGTATGTTGTATGTATGTATGTATGTATGTATGTATGGTTGTACTACGTACGGACGTACGTACGTACTAGGTATGTATGTAGTATGTATGTACTATTCGAACAAAGCACTAACATATAAATCGAATGTACATCACTATGCCATCGTCCAATACCACCCCGCCTATGTTGGTAAGTGTGCGTGAAAATAAATAAATAAAATAGTAATATAAATCAAATATATAAATATCTGCACCAAGACCCCCCCCCCGCCCCCGCCCCTCGTATTGCCATGCAGTCGTCGTTATCAGCATTGTCACTCTTCTTATCGTGTTCCAAACACTGTGATTCCCAAATATGATCCAGCCAGAGATGGGTACAACGTCTGGCTGCTCACTGAATTCCGCAAGGTCCTTGTTTGTGCATTGTTGCTCCAGCGTGGGCAGACCAAGAGATGAGCCATGTCGTGGTGCTGTTCCACAACCACAGGTCGTATCCTGATCTGTTCCAGGTAGCCACAATTCTGCAAGGAAACCTTAGACGGCAGATCGGGTTATCATCTGTTAGATCTGCCAATTCAGGCCATGAGGAGTCAGCCTCCAGGTGGAAGATGCTCACAGGTTCAATACCTTTACCAATAGATGTTACTTGGGTGATGGCAAGCCTTCTTTCCACAAGGCGACTCTCTTAAACTCCTTATGACTGTTTCAAGAGTTTGGACTTTGCTTAAGAAACTCTCTCTGGATTTAAGGCGGTTGGCAGCCAGTATCTGTCCAGACATAGGGTGCTTTACATTAGATACTTGGCAGCTACGACGGATGTATGGTGGAGCAATTCCGTTGGTGTTGTAGTTCCGTTGGTGTTGGACGGAGGCAGCCTATGATAAGCCGGCAGGAGGCATTTAACGCGGAATCAAGCTTCTTAGTATAGGTTGATCGTTCCCATACAGAGCAACATCCTCTGCACATGTGTAGCACAAGGCAAGTGCCGTCGATCTTAGGGTATGTGGGCGAGCACCCATCTTGTGCCAGTGAGTTGTTCAAGATATTATTGCCGTGAACATAGGCCTACTTTACTCGTCATCTTCTTGATGTGGGTCTTAATAAGAGAGAGTGCGGTCCAAGGAACTCCTAGGTAGATCGGGTTATCACAGTGCTCCAAGGATGTTCCAGACCGGGTACCTTTAAGCTGACGTTTGGCTTCACGCTTGCGTAGATGGAAAGCAAACACCTGTGGTCTTGGATGGACTTGCACGTAGGTGGTTTTCCTCATGATAAGGAGTGAGTTGGTCCAAAGCTTTGGAGAGTCTCTCTTCAACAACTGTGAAATCTGCATCTTGTGCGCTAATGCCAAGATCGTCTGCATAAATAAAACGACAGGTTCCTGCACTCCTAGGTTGGTCGTTGGTATAGATGTTGAACAGGAGAGGTGCAATCACGCTCCCTTGTGGTAGTCCATTCTTAAGCCTACTCTATCGGCTCTTCTTCACTCCTAGCTGAACAAAGAACATTCTGTTTGCCAGCAATCATTTGATAAGTTCAGTCAAGCGGATGTCCTTGGTGATTTCCAGAATCTTATGGAGTAGGCATCTGAGATTAACATTGTCGTAGGCTGCTGATAGGTCGACGAACACAACCCCGGTTACCATACCCTTCTCGAAACCATCCTCAATGTGTTGAGTTAGTTTGAGTACTTGGCTTGTTGTTGATTTGCCTGGCCGGAACCTGCTTGTTCTGGTAGGTGTTCGTCTATCACAGGTGCGATGCGATTGAGCAGGAGACGTTCAAAGATATAGGTATGGCTGAGGAGTGACATTGGTATGTAGCTCTTGGATCCTGGATGGATCTTTCCCAGGCTTTAGGAGTGCCATAACATGTGCTTTCCTCCAGATCTTTGGGAACTTGTGGGAAATAAGGCAGCAATTGTAGAGCTCAAGAAGCCATTCCTTTGCTACTGGGCCGAAATTTTTCAGCTGCTCAGTGGCGATGTTGTCAAGCAAGGCCTACTGCTTTTCCTGGTTGAAGTTTAGCAATACATCCATGTTGAAGGGGCGAGTGAAACCAGGGTCGCCACTAAACCTCTTACGGTCTAGTTTGATCTTCTTGGGCTTCTTGCTGCACTTGCCGTTTAAAAGCAGTTGGTGGGCAACTTGGTTGGGCGTGACATTTGGCTGCTGTGGAGGTTCTGTTGGATCCCCTCGGAGCATTTCAATCAAAATGACACGAAAAGATAGGTTTGCAGGCCCTTAAAATTACTTAATTGCAGTCCCAAGGGCCGCTTGTGAGACGTGGTAAACAAGCGAATCAATTGCAGCACTTATACCTGATTTTTGTCAAACAGACCCCATGTCACAGGGGAAATTGCGTAAAGTAAGACAAAGATTTCAAAAATCGGGCAAAGTCACCTGAAGTTACCGAAAGGGAGATCTCCCAACTTTGGACAACTTTGTGCAATTTACAGATTTTTTGCGGATTCGGTAATTTTCAGCCTACTTAAGCATCTTCCCCAGTGACATGGTGCCTCATTGAGTGCTGTATGCATCATTTGTTTCAGCATTGTACCAAATGGCCTCGTCTACAAGGTCACGGTTTATTCCGTACATGTTGGAATGGTAGCTAGGACACTTTCTCATGGGAGACACTCAGTTTCTTTACATCGGGTTACACTGTTCCATTGTATATATGTACTTTGGTGAAGCTCAATCAGAATTCTTGAGCCAACTATAAAGAGTATTCAGATACCCAGATTCTTTGTAAAAAATATTAAAATAAATATATATTTAATGATACTGATTCCAATTGAAATGCTTTATTAGCACTTCGGCATCTTCCTTGTTGTGATAATGGATGGGGTGAAAGAATATCTTGTAGGACTATATGGGGATGGGGACATTATTATACCCCTCCCTATATTAAAGGGAACCAACCATATAGGAGAATAAAAAAAAGCATTATTTTTGAATCAGATAAGTAAATAAATTTTTTGATATTTTTTTACAAAGAAATCTGGGTATTGCAAAGGGTGACCTTTCTGAATAAATTACAAAAATTTCCATAATACATATAACCAAATACAGAAATAAGGTAACACCAACAATGGACAATTATGCGAGAGGGGGGAGAGATGGCAAAAGGCCAATAAGGCCAAGAGGCGCCATCCCCTACTAAAACTTAAGACTAAACTACGAAAGACATTGAATACGGGGTGTGAAATAACCCAATAAGACTAGGCCGCAAGATAAACAATTTACTCGAGTATATGAATTAATGAGTTGTTTTTTGTATTGATTTAAAATGTTTAGCTGATTTGAACTTTTTAGATTTTAATTGTATGAATGCCAAAGGAATTGGTACGGATGTTCTAATTGATTGATCTGTTTTGTTTTGGTCAATATAATATTGGAATTCTCGTATTCTAATTATGATGGACAGTTACGCCCGATAAAATACCCATCAAGGAGATTGTAGTTGATTTGTAACTGTACCTGACATAATAAGCCCCACTTCCAGGGTAAGTGTCAAAAAATATTAAGAATGTTATGTGATCAGAAAATAATGGTGCGGTATGGCTTCTATAATGGGCAGTTGATATTGTTCTAAGAGCCCCTTTTTGGAGTTGACGAGTTTATTTAAGATAAATTTTTGGTGCGTTACCCATGTTAGAATAGCATTAATTTAAATTAGGGTAAACAAGCAAGAGTTACAATATGGGAATGTAAAAATACGACCTGGTACAAAATGTGTAAAGCTTGTTAATGATACACAATGTTTTGTGATAAGTTGGAATACCATCCAATGTTGTTTCCAAGTTAGGTTTTCATCAATTATAACCCCTAAAAAATTTAGTGTTGAAGCTTAATCTTTGTAAAGAACATCGTTAAGATATGTATTAATGGTATGTGCGGAAAAAAATATCACTTGAAGATTTTCAGCACCAATATGTGATGTTGTCATATGGGAGTTCCTAAAACCATATAATTTGGTTTTTGAGCAGTAATTAAACAGACAATTTATTAGCTCTAAACCAGGTTGCTTATTTCAACCAATTCGTTATTAATTAAGTTGATTGTAGACTCAAGACTCTCTGTGTGAATACGTGATAGTCGTAGCATCTGCAAATAATATAAAATCTATACATTTGAACATTACTAATACGAATTTTTAACTACGTGTTCTCCAGGTAGAAAAGGAGGGGTATTTATTAATCTCGCCCTGGAGATGGCCAGCGCACACAAGTGTTGAAAAAACCCCATATGCACCTGGCCGGATTCGAACCGGCTAACCTCTCGTATAATAGTAACGGCAGCTCTAACAACTGAGCCACAAGACTGGCGTTGGTAGAGAGCGATAGACATCATCTATAGGTGTTAGTTCGAAAAGGTTCCATCGCTTCCTAGCGGATAGCATCAGAACGGTATATTTAAAATATACCCTTATTTTGTTTTGAATTTTTAACTACTTAGTTCTTCCAGGTAGACAAGGAGGGGGATTTATTAATCTTTCCTGGAGATGGCCAGCGCACAACAAGTGTCGAACTCTCACCACACTATAGATGATTGTCTATCGCTCTTCTACCAACCCAGTCTTGTGCTCAGTTGGTTAGAGGCGCCGTTACTAGTAATACGGAGGTCGCCGGTTCGAATACGGCCAATGCATTGGGGTTTTTTCAACACTTGTGTGCGCTGTGGCCATCTCCAGGGAAAAAGATTAATAAATACCCATCCTTGTCTCTACTGGGAAAAAGTAGTGAAAAAATTCAAAACACCTATAAATTGTATATGTAATATACCGTTCTGATGATATCCGATAGGGAAAAGCGATGGACACTTTCGAAATTAACACCTATAGATGATTTCTGTCTATCGCCTTCTACCAACCCAGTCTTGGTGCTCAGTTGGTTAGAGCGCCGTCCGTCGTTACTAGTAATACGGCGGTCGGCCGGTTCGAATCGGCCAAGTGACATGGGTTTTTCAAAACTTGTGTGCGCGGCCCTCTCCAGGGAAGATTTTTAATAATACCCCCCCCACATACTTGTCTACCTGGGAACTAAGTAGAGTATTAAAAAATTCAAAACAAATATTAAATTGCTATATGTAACTAACGTTCTGATGCTATCCGCTAGGAAAGCGATGGCACCTTTCGAACTAACACCTATAGATGAGTCTATCGCTCCTTCTACCAACCCGTCTTGTGCTCAGTTGTAAGAGCGCCGTTATAGTAATACGGATGTCGCCGGAGTTCGATTCGAATCCGGCCAAGTGCATATGGGGTTTTTTCAACACTTGTGTGCGCTGGCATCTCCAGGGAAAGATTAATAATACCCATCTTGTCTACCTGGAGAACTAGGTGAGTAAAAAATTACAAAACAATATAAATTGTATTGTAAATTACGTGCTGATGCTATCCGCTCGGTTAGGAAAAGCGATGGACACCTTCGAAATTAACACCTATAGATGATGTCTATCGCTCTCTCCAACCCAGTCTTGTGGCACTCAGTTGGTAGAGCGCCGTTACTCGTATACGGAGGTCGCCGGTTCGAATCCGGCCAAGGGCCTATGGGTTTTTTTTTAAAACACTTGTGTGCGCTGGCATCTCCAGGGAAAGATTAATAAATTACCCATCCTTGTCTACCTGGAGAACTAGTAGTTAAAAAATTAAAAACAAATATAAATTGTATATGAGAAATATACCGGTCTGATGCTATCCGCTGGAAAGCGATGGACACCTTTCGAACTAACACCTATAGATGATGTCTATCGCCCTTCTACCAAAAACAGTCTTGATCTCAGTTGGTTAGAGCGCCGTAGTACTAGTAATACGGGGGTCGACCGGTTCGAATCCGGCCAAGTGCATATGGGGTTTTTTTTCAACACTGTGTGAGCTGGCCATCTCCAGGGAAAGATTAATAAATACCCAATTACTAATATCATTACATAAGTATAACATACTTAATGGCCATTACGTATGGATCCTTGAGGAACACCACAAAGAATTTTTGAATTGGGGGACTGCTTGGAATTATATCGTACAAACTGCTTTCTATTGCTTAAATAATTTGCAAACCATGTATAAACAATTCCCGGAAAACCATAATGGTTTAATTTATGAAGTAATATAGCGTGGTCAATAGTGTTCAAACGCTTTTGACAGGTCTAGAAAAAATCCCAATTGTTCTTTGTTGTTCTACCGCTTGTACTAATATATCAAACTAATTGATTATGGCCATAGTAAGTGACTGTTTTTTCTGAATCCCAAAATTGTTTTTCATTACGTTATATCCATATGTATTTATATAACTCATGCATAATAAACAAATGACTTAGCTATTTCCCCAAATATCTTGACAAAGATGGCACCACCCGCAGTGACCCAATTGACCTTGTGACTCTGGTTACCTAAGGAAGAATTGAGCTTATATTTCATTAGATTTAGAGCAGTTCAAACATGTGACCCCCATAGTAACTTTCACCCTCTCCTGGGGGCCAAACGCAGCAGCGGGTCTTCGTCAGACATTCATATTTGCAAATGTCATATTTTCTCTGAATTTCCCGCATTAAGATATTGGTATTCTCGTTAGTTTGACAACACCTTCTGAGGCTGCCGCCCCGGTTTCTCTTATCCTTGTTTAGAAAATATGCTCAATGTTAACAAAACATGTCAATACCAGTATGATTACATATGGTTTATATAAGAAGGATATATCTTTAAAGACGACCCTCTTCACCCTTATTGGTTAAAGTTGGCGTTGAAGAATGACTCAACTTTCAGAAAAACCGGTAGGTGCATTTCAAGACGTCATAATACCTTCAGCTAAATATTTATTTGCGGTTAAACAACGATTCAACTTCACCCTGGCTTGTTTTGGAAACGTTAAGAGATAAATTAGCACGATTTGCTAATCTGAAACATCGAAAAAATCATCCAACATTCAATATTTTATCTTTGTTACTGACATGGATATGCGAACTTAAACTGCAAGTGGTTGGGTTGAAATCCGTGTTTAAGACAAGGCGTACTTTTTATCTGATTCTGTAATGTTTCTATACTGCGTATCAAAATTCCACTTGAGATCAAAAACAGCCTTTCCCGATGAATTCCCAGATTTTCAGCAAGATATTTTGCACCAGATCATGTGTTTGACCTCAAACACAAACTTATTGATCTTTGTTATTTTGTACTGGTGTAACCACAACCAGCTGTGTAGTGCAAATTTTGAGACGCCGTCACTGTAATGTCTATTTGCGGGATACGGTAAGACGACAATTTCTTCATTTTTTTTCACTATTTTGGTGGTTTGTTCTACATTACAGCAGTTAGTATGGAATTGTATCACACTTATTCCTGATATTATAAGTTTAAAAACATTCATTTTCCACATTTTTTTTCCTGATTCTCTTGCATTATCGCTGCTATCCCTTTAAAATCATCCAACCTTAGAGGTCATAATCGAATCTTTGTTTTTTTTTCTAAAGAAGGACAAAAAAAAAAAAAATAATAATGGAGTTTTGCGATGCGAGTAAACATGTTTAGAAATTGTTGTAATTGCGGGTAAAGAACTATTCGTACTGCGATGCGAGGAATTAGAAAAATATTTTGCCGAGGATATTGGACCACGATAATCGTGTCAATAGCCATTTTCGGGCAACGTGTATTTGACATGAGGGCGATGATCGTGTCAATAGCCATTTCGGGCGAGGATATTGACCCGATGATCGTGTGGTTCGACCATATGGTCCTGGAGCATAGTAATTTGGATAAATATTCTAAGTCAACTTTTAGTGCACATGCTGCTAGACCATATGGCAAATATGTCCTGAGCAGTATTTGATTTAGAATATTTCTCCACTGCTCCAGAGCATATTTGCCACATGCGCAAGCCTGGACCATTTGTGTATAATTTCAATATGCCTCCAGGAGCATATTCAAAATGCTCCTTTTGTTTATCTATCTCCAGGACCATATGGCAAATTGTTTTCCTGAACCATATTTGATATATTTTTCCAGATGCTCCAGGAAGCATATTCAAATCTGCTCCTTTTTTTAGCTCCATGACATATGGCAAATGTGGTCCAGGACCCACCTTTGCCAATTTTTTTCCAGATTATTTATGCTCCAGGACCATAAGGTCTCACCTCACAGTTTTAACCGCCTAGCGGCTCCAGAGCCATTACTTTCTCACAACCGATGATCGTGTCCAATAGCCATTTCGGGCGATGTTATTGACACATCATCGTGTCAATAACACTTCCAATGATGGTTAAGCTTATGTGTTGCAAACGAAGAATTTGTAACTAGAATATTAATATCGGATCCCCGATAATAATTCAACGGCTGCTGGAAACGGCCTTCCAATATGAAATAGCCGGGAATAGCGCGATGTACGTGCCTTACGCTATCTATTAGTTTGTTTTTATTGGTTCAGGCAATTCACTTTAGAGGTCATTTGCTTGAGGTGGCACGATTTCATCATGGACGGACATAAATTTAGCTTTTGCAGCTCTGCCGTTAGTACAATCTAGATCCCACTTCTAATTATAAAATTTTGAGTATTTTGAGCATTCTCGTTCGCGGGTGTAGTTTTCTAGACATTAACCAACATACCTGTGCAAACTACTCAACTTTTGAAAATTGAGGCGGCTCTTCAAAAAATGTGCTAATATTGCTTTAAGAAGGATATCCAAATATTCCAAATTTTGATAGAAATCTGGTAACTGTTTTTTAAAGAAGGATAATAATGGGCGTTTGCGATGCCAGTAAATTACGTTTAGAAAATATTTTAATTGTGAGTTATGGAACGATTCACTTCCCTTGCTTGTTTTGAAGCACGGTAAGAATGATTCAACTTTAGAAGGATCATTAAATTGAATCTGTTTCCAAATATTCTAAATTTTGACGTAAATAAAACTTGCCTGGAAATTTGTCAAGAAGAGTGTAGAAAACATGCTAATTGCGTTTACAAAACATGAAATGCGAAGAGTTTGTGTTTAAAGAACGACCTATCTCGCCCTGTATTTGTATTTAGAAAACATGTCAATTGCGATGTGAGTTAATTATGTTTAGAAAATATTTTAACTGCGGGTTGCAAACGATCAACACTGTTTAAAAATAATACTGCAAAAAAGCGTCCGTTTTTGACTGACATGCTGGGACTCCAACGTGCAGAATGTAAAATAACATGGGCCGTAAAAATATGAAACTATACTGACTGTCCCCAAAAACCTATAGATCAAAGTTTTATTTTGGCCAAAAACTTGAGTTCATGTAACTGGACGTTCAACTGATTCTTTTTAAGGAATGTTCCAGCTTCCGTGAGATTTTTTAGTTGGTGTAATTTGGGGGTCTGGTTCTGGAGTTATGGCCAATTATCTAAGACACTTAAAAAGCCGTGTTGGGCCAATTTGGGCTATCCTGAAATCACACAGTGTACCATGAAACTCAACTTCAAGACATTCTTTATTGAAAATTAAAATAAAAAAAAGCTATAAAGTGCTGATACTTGTGATATAACATTTTTATAACTTTAAAATGTCGCAATTGCCAATAAATCATTCCAAAGAGGGACTTGTTATATATCAGCCTTACTCCAGGTTTAATTCAGCAGAAGGTGGAACCATAAAAACACCCTTGTTGAAAGTAAACTCAGCCCTAATAAGTATAAAGTGCTGCTTCTTGTGATATAAGATAATGCGAACTTTATAATGCCACAATTGCCAAAAGAAAACATGCAGCATTGGGAAATTCAATTCCAGTCTTGATGTCTCAGCTTTCAGGTTTCAGCAGAAGTAGAAAAATAACACCCCGTTGAAAGTAAACTGACACATTTGAACACAAATCCTTTTGCATCTTATGGATCTTTGTTGTTCTCTTCGTTATATTCCTCCCTGGCCTCTTGGAGGCAGTTGTAAATAGGGAAGGGTAAAATTGTCCCTCCCCATTATAGCATTGTCCACACTTACACATTTGTCCCCCCCAGAAGACTTGTGGCTGTTTTTTATTAGTTTCGGCAAATCCAATTTCCCAAATTTACATGAATCTTCATGTTATCATCCCTGAGAGAGAGTCCACTGGTCCCCTCCACAACATAATTCTGGTCCTTCCACTGTTTGAAAAATAATATATTGAGTGTCAATGCATAATAATACATTCAACTCGATCTGTCCACTATTCGTTTTGTCTGAAAACGGTTTAAGACCACAATTATGCTACACGCATTATGCCTTTAGTTTCTTGGACTTTCAAGTGAAACTGGCCCCAAGCGGTATTTTATCCTTCGTGTTCAATTTACAATATCTCAGGTTAGGGCCCCTTCAAATTGGATGGAATAACAACTAGGATGTAGCTTCAGGAATGGTCTCACAAATAAGTCAAATATCTCACAGAAATGCTCATTTTATATTTTTTTATAATTTTTAGTTCGATGTAGTTTAATTTTGGGACGTCTGTCACCGGGTATTTTTAGTCCCGGCGTACTCATAGTCCGGCTTACACAGTAGGAAAAAGGGCCCTCGATTCAGTTGACTCTCAACGCAACATTAGTTTTCACGCTTTCTTCGTTATCGCCTAATGGAGGCCCGGGCTTGTGGCTCCCGCCGGACTATATCTGCTTTCACACCGGGACGACGTTACACACCGCTTCAACGTTTTGATGGTTTTGTATTGTTAAACAATGTTCTTAAACATTATTGCAATCTTCTCAACATAATTTATGGCTGTAGCTATGCCATTATACAAACGTTGTATTTACTTAACGTGGATGTAAACATATATTTAGGCAAACGATTTCGAGAAAAACGACCAAAGGGGAGGAGTAAAATAAATTGAACCAGCATACAATTTGTCGCCATATGGCACTATACATGTTCAAATGTCCATGTCACCAGTTATTTAAATTATGAGTATTTTTTTTATCAATTACCTTTACTCAGATTCTAACCATGGCCCTTAAGATAATGTCTTATACCTTATCCACTACACAACATAACTTTACAGATATCGGATAGTAAAATTAATATATGAGATTTTTTTTTTCCAAATTAAGAAAAAACTAAATTAAACAAATATACAAATTAAAAAAAAGTTTGGAATGCCGAGTCTACTAGAATTTGTTTTAACACTCATTAATTAAAAATGTAAAGAGAAAATAACATTTTGCATTTTTAATGACATTACTTACGTTATTAAACACTATTAAAGGCAGAAGATTTTAATAGTCATATCTTGGCCGTTAAAACCAGTAAATTACAACAACACGTAATTACGGGAAATATGATAACGGTCAGTATAAATTACTACTCCTTTCAAATGTGTGATATTCATTAATCTAACTATTTTTTAATTTACAGTTTTTCTGCTTCCAAATTGTGATTTTATGCTAGATATCAGTAATAAAGCGTCAAGATTGTCGCGATAACCGAGTTGACTGTTTAAAAGTGTAAAGAGACATGGTATGTAGGCTGGTATTCACAAATACAGCCGTCGTGTTTATTTTTTTTTCTGTAAAAGCAAATTCCACTTGATTCTTTGTCTTTTGTGTGTAACTTATTGCAAAAAATATCTTGGAATTTTTTTCAAAAAAAAAAAACGTTTTTAGGGTGTTAAATCCAGATGGCCTCCAAATACACAAATCCATTATAATTGGTATTCCTGGACGCAATATG
Organism: Ophioderma brevispina; assembly: GCA_023653785.1. Lineage (NCBI taxonomy): Eukaryota > Metazoa > Echinodermata > Ophiuroidea > Amphilepidida > Ophiodermatidae > Ophioderma > Ophioderma brevispina. The sequence goes on from JAMKCH010085646.1 coordinate 40,331, forward strand.
AGGTCCAAATTGACGAAATACCCCTATTTTTTAATACCAAAGAGTTCAAAAACCCAATATCTAGTCAAACATTCAACAAATAAAAACTTACCATGTACCTGGTATCCAATATGGCGTCCCAAAATGACCGCAAAAAAGCTATGTTATGAATATAAACGCTAAGGATTCAGATTCATGGGTGTATGTATATCTTGTGGTATTAGGTACCCACATCTGACATTTTTTGTTAACAACCTTAAAATCCAGATGGCGGCAATATGGCCGCCGCATTAAACAGAGCTAAAAAACTTGGTAATTTAAGACCAACTACCTAATTATCAAACAGTGTATTTAATACTTGAAGACAGAAGAAGAAACAAATTGCAAACTATTTGTTTGCTTACATCTTTGAGCTAATGATGGGGCGCACGTAAGTATTAAAAAAATAGTAAACTCTAAAATGATTTGCAATAGATCAATGTCAGCATCTATTTTTATAAACAAAATAAACACTTGATGTGCATTCCTTTGGACCTAACGGAACTCATATTTACCATATTATTAAAAACATTACTTCAACATTAAGATGGCAGCTAAATTGGCTGCTATAAGCATTAGCAAAAGATGGCGACTTTTCATACATACGGTCTGTTATTTTTTTTTGTTTTAAACGCATCGGAAATTTGAAGTATAAAATACAAATGAAGACTATAGATACACTCTTGACACAAGAAACTCATTCTACCATTAAATTTTTACTTTAATATGAATAAAAATATTTAATTTTTTAGGTTTTAAATATATAAAAAACTGAATTTTTTATAAGAAACATTGAACATTTTGATAAAAACTGTGATAAAACTCCAATAGATTTGAATACGCAAGATATATATTTTACCAAGTTTGTTAATGTAACATGCCTCAAATCTAATATGACCATACTATAATGGGGGTCATTGTGTTTTTTAATCATATTACAAAACCTAAATGATAAATGAGTTTGTGTCCACAAGTGTTATTTAGTGACTTCATTAATTTAAATAATATTTATTCAACATTTACTATGCAAATAAATAAAAATATGGAGATAATCTTCAAGATTATGTGAAATATCGTCAGTTTTGGCTATTGATGTTCACAAAACTTAAATGATGAATGAGTTTTTTGTGTCCAAAAGTTGATAGTTCTCATTTATATTATGTTAAGAAAATAATCCAGTGTTGGCTAATATTGATAGTGACCATAGCCATATAAGTGACCATCATGGAATTTCAGGCATGTAATTAACCACTTATTGGAATTGGGTTTCATGTGTCCCAAAAGTAGGTATTAGTACTTATATACTATATGGGTAAAACATAAATTGAAAAAATGCCCATTTGGGTTTGAAGGCTTGTTAAAAATTTAAAATGGTAAGATATGGTTTCTCCTGTTTAAAAGTATGTTCTAGTTTTTGGCTTTATTTAGATTTTCATTAAAATTCCTTATGCGTAGACACATTGTATTGGTCTTTTGATTATCTTGTTCGCAGTCCATCATTTGTCACCATTTGGATTGAAGCATGTTAAAAATTTATAATAATTAAAAAATAAATATTATACCCATTACGTCCCTAGAGGGAAATGACTACCAACTTGAGGATCACTGAAAGAAGGGGAGGTAGCGCAATTTGCTTTGTTAGATATAGGAGCAATTCCACCCTAAACAACAGGCCAAAGGTTCATCCGTGATTTTTGAAAAGTGGGAAAAATGGCATTTTGGGATTTAAAGGATATAGAGTTGCTTCAGTTATAGTTTTATTAAAATTTCTATCATGCATAACATGTATATGAAAATCACCAGTTTAGGGATATTTGATAGTATTACAATGGCCATATTAGCCGCCATCTCGATTTGAATTATGTTACCAAGCAAAAATAATGAGTTCCTTGTATTAAAAAGTTA
>JAMKCH010085647.1:0-42723 GCA_023653785.1 Ophioderma brevispina
TTTTGATGATTTTTGCGATGTTTCGGATTAGTAAATCGCTGCTAATCCCTTTAATAAGAGGCTAAAGACATCCAGGTAATTTGTAGGCTAACTTTTAAGTTTGCCGTAACTTTAAAGGGGAACAAAACGCTATATATTCAATCAGCATATGTTTATATACATATATGACCATTCAAATAGAAGTAATTTCAGTTTCTCAAATCTATTCCCTCTAAAAATAAAAGTATTAATTCAGTGTTCATAGGTGAATCCATTTTGACTTTGGATGACGTAGCCTGCTTACCCATAAGCGCACTGATTTGGGCATAATAATTTCAGGTGAGCGGCTAATGTATATAAAAGCTTTATAACCATGCAAAATTTTTTTTTTTTTTTTTTTTTCGAGACCATTTCTCTTTTAGGGGTGTTATTATGGTAATTTGGGGCATTCCACTTCTCAGAAGGGAAATGCATATATTTCAGTCAACATTGGTGTAAAGGAAATCAGTTCAGTGTAATGATTAAGAGGCTAAAGACATCCAGGTAATTTGTAGGCTAACTTTTAAGTTTGCCGTAACTTTAAAGGGGAACAAAACGCTATATATTCAATCAGCATATGTTTATATACATATATGACCATTCAAATAGAAGTAATTTCAGTTTCTCAAATCTATTCCCTCTAAAAATAAAAGTATTAATTCAGTGTTCATAGGTGAATCCATTTTGACTTTGGATGACGTAGCCTGCTTACCCATAAGCGCACTGATTTGGGCATAATAATTTCAGGTGAGCGGCTAATGTATATAAAAGCTTTATAACCATGCAAAAATCTCAATTTTGAAAAATCCAGAGGGCGCAATATTTTTCAAATGTGCCAGTGTGTCTTTAGGAACTGAATTATGCTTCAACAGGGGGTCTTGGGAACTGCAGGAGACATGCGAAATGGGGGTCTTAAGGGCGCACACCATACAACTTCCCAATGTCCCAAATGTGGGCCACTCCATAAAAAACCTTTTTAGTGACACACATACATACACACACACACACATGCACAACAGATTTGGAGCATAGCTGTTTGACCCCATGCAGATCGTCTCTTATTTTTAGAGCAATTCTAAGTAATAGCGACACAATTTTGACCACTGATATAAGTAGGGACATGCAAAGCTTTTACTTCTGAAAAAATCAGAAAAATCCATTGCGGGAATCTCGCCATATAGGCCTACAAAGGTTATAATTTCTATGTTATAGCGCCCTCTATATGTTTATTTCCCATAGAAAGTTGTGTAAAACTGAATTTTTATGAAAAATCATATTTGCCCACAATGAAATTTTATCAAATTTACACAGGATGTAGTTAGTGGAATAAATACTCCATATTAGTTGTCAAAAGTGTGTCGCCGTTGATATTTTTTGTTTTATCCTCGTTTTGTTAAAATAAATGAGACTTTCAAACAGCTGTGGGAGGCCCACAAAAAATTTTCAGGCCATTTTGCATTTCAAGGTCAAGACTAACATTTGAACTATTAAAAGTTGCAAAATTGAATTTGTCATGCACAAAAACATATAATTAGACACTTACATCTTTAAATCGGTTTATATTAACACTTTGACCTTGACTGAAAGTGCATTGACCTTAAGACATTTTTGGCCATAGCGTCCTCATTTGAAGTCGGATCTATAAGAAACTATACATTTTTTGATTCCGTATGATAAGGCGAGTAATTTGACATGCATATCAATTCAATTGCGACAGTTCTCAATTTTTACCCCAGTGTTAACTTTGTTTGCCCCTTCCCTAAAATGCCGGAACATTGAAGCGGCAAGCCCAAGTCAAAAACCTTCAATATTGATCAGGGAACCCCGAGACGCCTTCAAATCTTTGTCTCCAGAGATTGGTCACGGGATCTACAGGCTGGTCTTCTACTAACATTTGTTGATTAAATTTATGGCAAATTTAAAAGTTAGGCAAAATTAAAAAAAATTCCCAAGTCATCCCAATTTCTTAAAAGTAGCTAATCGGGGATGGGTGGAGGAGAGGGTGTCCACCTGTGCACGCGAAGCGGGAAACCCTTGCATTGTTCGCTTTCCAAAACATATTTTCCTATTCAAGTTTAATAGCAACAACTTCAAATTTGTAACTGGTACACTTTATAATGGTGCATGCATGGGTATAATCAACATGTTTAAAAAGTAAATTATTGATGTTTTAGTTTTTAATTTGAATGAATCATCTAAGCGGCCATGGTGTGCGTACGGGAGGGGGTGTCCTTGCAATGTTCATTTTCTAAAACACATTTTCTCATGCAAATTTGATGAAAACATTTTGAAATTGGTAAGTGGTTCACTTTATAATTTATGAACAACAGTTTTTACAAAATCTTTATTATTTTATTTTCGTCTCGTGTGGTGGCCGGCCATGGTGCTGCGTAAGTCACAGCTGTGTGAGTATAGTATGGGTCCTATAATTTTCTGTTCTGTAAAAAGCTTAAAAACAGTAAGAGTTCCAGGGGGGAGGTGACAGTTTGTGGCAATTTCTGGACCAAGGATGCTGACGTTACTGCCAGCATTTACCAAACTTGAAAAGCATGTTGTCATCAGCTCACAGACATTGCTATATGGTTAGTGTAATCCCGGCTAATTCACCTTTAACTTGCCAGATCAATATCTTACTAACAATCTAAAGTACATATGCCTGAATCCCTGTCTGAGTGCTTTTGAATTGTGCCGCAAAACATGCCAGATACACTGTATTCTGTCAGGGATTTGAACACTTTGATTTTCTGTTCCAGAATTTGCCACAACTGCCACCTCCCCCTCTTCCCGTTTGTAATGGTTTTTCTACAGAATGTAAACATCCAAGGTTTTCAATTATTCAGCTACGGGTCTCCTTTCATCATTATGTCATTTTTTTTATGCAATTATGTCCCTTTAAGCCTGGGTCTACAATACAACTCGATCCCCTTCAATAATATCAGCCATTGTGACGATAGTAGCAATATAGGTTGCCAAAATTTGTTTGACAACACCGATTCTGTGATAGAACTTACTTGTATCAAACTCCCTAGTACAAGCTGTATTCCTCTTTCCATTTCAATCGTGAAACGCCCCGAACCACAACATTTCTTTGTCAGTCAAAACCGACCTCTCTGCCCTTGTTTCTAAGGTGACGCCACCTATAGTATGCACCAAGGGCTAGGTTATATTTAACATTCAGTTCAAAGGTAGAGTTAACCCATCTCGAGAAATAACCTAAAAAATAACTAGAAAAGAACATGACATTAATTTGGTGACCGTATACCAAACAGCGATTATCCGCTCGAGGGAATTTACCACCCCTCATAAACTTACCTAGGATTCAATCATCTGTAAGCCACCACGCCGGTACCCCTTCTTGCCTCTTTACATGGGACCCTACATCTCAACATTCCCTAGAGGCAGAGCTGTTTTAGAAAGCCTCATTTATCCATGGCAAAACCTGAAGGACCAATATATCAAGGGCACAACAGTTTTACAACCCGGTTTGTGGTTTTTTAGTTCACTATCTACTATACCCTAGACGTTTTAATTGTCCCCCTCCCCCCCCTCACAACCAACGTCGGGACGGGGACTATAAAATGGGCCCTCCGTGTGTCCGTGTGGCCTTAAATGTCTGTATTGTCCGTAATGTCTGTGAGAAAAATGTTTAACCTGTATGTCCGTGAATAAAAATGTTACCACTATGTTCTGGATCTTTGAAACAGTATATGGGACACACAAAAATTCCGTCGCTCAAAAATAAAACAAAAAAACATGAACGTCCATCTGGCAAAGCAAATCGTTTTTGCATTGAAAATGCGTGATACCTGCGGGTTAGGTATCCAAATGATCTAATTAAATATGCGTAATACTGAGCGCTAAAACGGTACATCGAACACACAACATTTCCTTCGCTACATGATAGTCCATCATGGCATGCATCGTTTTTGCATTTGAAGTATGTGATATATGCGGCTTAGGGTTAAAATTTTTAAAACATGCAATGAGCTAATTAACCTATGCGTAATTGCTGCTGTATCTCTGAAACAGTACAGTCGATAGAGCAAAAATATCCTTCGCTACACATGAGACTACTAAGCTATTGTGGAGGGTGTGAGGTGTTGTGGAAGGGGGTTGGGTGTTGGGGAGGGGGTTGGGTGTTTTGGGGAGGGTGTTGGTGTTGGGGATGGTTGGGTTTGGAGAGGGAGTGGGGTGTTGGGGGGGGGGTGGGGTTGTTGCAGGGTTTTGGGGAGGGGGTTTGGTTATTGGCGGGGTGTTGGGGAGGAGGTTTGGGTATTTGTGGGTGTTGGGGAGGGGGTGGGGTGTTGCGGCGGGATGATGGTGTTGCGGGGTGTTGGGGAAGGGGAGAGCCGTGTTATAGGGTATTGGAGTAGGTTGGGGTGTTGATGGGTGTTAAGGAGGGGTGTGGTGTTGCAGGGGGTGTTTGGGGATAGGGTGGGGTGTTGGGGAGTTGTGGGTGTTTGGGAAGGGTTGGGTTTTGCGGGGTGTGGGGGGGGGGGTGGAGTGTTGCGGGGTATTGGGGAAGGGGTATGGTGTGAAGTTGCATTACGCATGTTAGTGGGGAACAAAAAATCGCAACATTCGGCGGGACATATTTTAACGCATCGCGTAATAACGAGTTCGCCTTTGTTCAATTTACGATGGTGCTTGGGTCATATTGGGCCTATCACATTCAAGTTAAAACAGTCAATTGGGGGGGGGGGCCAAAAATCCCAAATTTTGACATTGTCCCTGTCATTGGTTTAACACGTAAAACCCCAAAATCTTGACCAAAAATCTTGAATTTTTTGTTGTCACGTCATATTTTCTTATTCCAAAACCACTAGGGCTGAAGAATCAACTCCATGGTAAGGGTGTTTTTTAAATATGTATATAGAATAACATGTAGAGCGGTTGTCTAAATTGGGGTCATGGTATAACACCAAAGACCGGCCCACATCAGAGCGCCAAAACCAGTTTGTGTTACAGTGGCATGCTGTATCTACGTTGTTCATTTGGGGCCAAGTTGCATATTTGAATGAGCTTTGGCACTATCGTCGGTCAAAAACGTTTGGGCAAGCCTTGATATACGGTTCAAATTGTTTGAGTTTTTGCACAGGGGATACCTTTGTATGGGGTAGTTCCATAACCTGACCCATTGACCTTTTTTTTCTCTGACACATGTAAGACTCGAAACCTTAATGGAATAAACAGTGCTTTATTCCATGAAGGGTTTCCTAATTCATAAGTTTGTCAGAAAAAAGTGTGTCAGATGGGTCAGTTAAGGAACTCCCCTATGCTGGCCCCTACTTTTCAGACTTTTGTCAATACAAACTTAAATTGTTTAAAAAAATAGCTCATTTCCCTAAGGTTATACTGTGGAGAACTCAATTTTGTTGAGTAGCGTTCAATTTTTTTTATCTTGACCTCCTGAAGTGCCAGCGACTAATGGACGTTGGGTCTTCATCATTTTTTTTGAGCTTTTTTGGGCCCATTCATTAAAGGGTCATTTGGTGAAACTTCAAATGCTTAGTCATTTGGTCATGGCACGTTATTGTGCCTCCTCCTCAGAGGTAAAATTATTGCCTGAACATAATCTGTTTTATAGTGGCATCACTGGGATTAAACTGGGACTCCAGTAGTAAACTAACACTTTCTTATTGCAACTATTTTTGTTCAACTTCAAACAATACGGCAGAAAAAAATACTCAACATTTTAGCGTGGTCAGTATTTATCGAAAGCTCTTTTAAAAATAAAGACGAAGGCAGATGCAGCACCATTACAAATGTCAGACTTTTTATGCATTTTGAATGCCAGTTTGTATGTTGACATGCTGGACTTGAATAATACTTTTTTCTTGCATATCACAAATACTGAGATATTTATGCAGGATCGCATGTCAGTAGATTAGATAATTGACTCACTGTTTATTAGGTATATTCTGTTATCATACATCCAGTGGCGTAACCAGGGGGCAGTGGGCAGCTGTGCCCCCCTTGTGTGTAATCTTTCCCCTTCTTTCCCCCCTTTAAAATTAGTGATTTTCTGCACATGTGCCAATTTACAACTGAAAACATTAGGCCCCATAATCATATACTAACAAATTTTTATACATGCTTGCCCCCTGAATAATGTGCCCCCCCCCCCCCCGAAAAAAAGCTGTTATATGCGGACACAGCCCACGGATGCATGCATTTTCCATGGATTTTTCTTTTCCTGTCAAGATAATCCCACAGGGATCTCAGGGGTCCATGTGAATCAGGTGGTGTTTAAAGGAACCCTAATGTTGAAAGAACGCTGGACCCACAATTTTAAAACAAATGTTATCAAAACCAAATATTGTTAAAAATTCTTACCGCTTTTAGACATTTTCATAAGGAAAGATTCAAAATATAATGTTTTTTTTTGTGTGATAATAAAAATAAAGATAAGTCACCTAAAACGGCCAATTCCAAAGTTTGAAGATGACTCCGATTTTTTCGGTTGTTTATGATGTCAGTAACATTTATGTAATAGTATCCATTACTGGGATCCAAGAATTTATAACAGTGTGATTTTCCTATATGAGGATTTTCATTTGAGCTTAGTTATTTCATCACAGTGATTAGCATATGGACAAACATATCGTAATATTAAAAAAAACATGATTTGTTTGAAAAATGAGTGCAACTCTCCTCGGGAAATCTCTGATCAGCCTTTAAAGTGACGGATGAGATTTTTCAAGGATACAAATTTCTTCAATTTCCTGGATCGGTTTGAGGAAGACCACCTACCGAGAACCTTCCAAAGGTTTATTGGAAAAACATGCAAAGAAAACCGCAAACCTTGTTTTGAAATGCCTGCTGTCGTAATCGTTTCCCATAGAAAACCATGCTTTGACTGTCTTGTTGTGCACGACAGAAACTACAAATCACATCTATTACATAAAGACGGTGTATTCGGCTTATTCAATTCAGGTGTTGATCGAGATATATTGGTAAGCATTTTCCAAATATGTTCACCTCCAGTGTCTCTTTAATAGGGAAACATAGCACTGTGAGTGACCACCCAAAGTGCAAGGCCCACCAAAAACCAACACTACCTTTGATAGTAAGCATTTCATTCTCTCTTTGACTATGCCTGACAATGCCTATCTCCAGTAGACAGCAATGACAATTTTGTCGTCAATTTCCAGGTCAAAAAAAAAAACCGACTTCATCAGTGTCATTTTGTGTCCCCGCCCTGATGGTTTCAGCCAGATGTGTCCATTTTATGGGATGTGTTTGCCGGAAAGAAGAGATCAGAATTATCTCAAAAACACATTATGGTTTTATAAATCATTAAAGGGAACTGAGCCTGATTTCCTTTCCATGTTGACTGAAATATATGCATTGCCCTTCTGAGAAGTGGAATGCCCCAACTTACCATAACAACACCCCTAAAAAAGATATGGTCCGACCAGTGCGCCCAGGTCACACCCTGTCGACCTTAGCTCTTTCCTTTACTTCCGTTTTGGCTCAAACCCCACACGGACGCGTGAACTTCATGCTGTGGGGCGGGCCCGGAGCGGGAATTCAACATTGGAAAGGAAATCAGGCTTCATTAATTATTTTAAACATAATTTGTTTTTGAATAAACTTACACTGAACGAGTTCCTTTACACCAATGTTGACTGAAATAGTTGCATACCGCACCCCGTTGAATGATAATTTCAATCAACACCAGACTAGCACACTCAGTCGGAGGTGTAACATGATATTCAGAGCAGCCAACAGAATGCAGCCAAAGGCAAAAAAGACCAAGCACCAAACCTAAAGGAACATAGTTAAAAGGGCCTAAAGGCATTAATAACCATAAAAAGCGGGGACATAAACGCCTTCACCTGACACGGGAATACTCCGGGGGTGCGCGCGTTCACGTCGGCGAATAGGGGGACTTATGAATAGTGTTGAATTTAGGGTGTTGCTGCAGGAGCTGCCCTCGACACGTTCGCTTGGGGCGTTGTACGTTTAGTAGTACACCGACGATGACGTTGTGGGAGCCTCCACGAATAGAATCGCAGATTTCGGACTGGCTTGATTCCGCGGTGATAGCCCACGAGGACGCGCGGATACGGACAGAAGGGGCTTCGAGCTGGGAAGAGTACTCTCACCGCGTTGGAATCATTAATTACAGCGCTAAACCAGTCTCGCCAATTGTTCTCTTTTTAACGCGGACCCGTGGGGGAAGCGTGCGTACGAAACAAAAAGGTCGTTCGAGCCCTGAGCGAACTAGTCCTACGTTATAGTAATCAGGGCCCGAAGGGGTACACCAAAGGCGATCTCTCCCGCACCGAATAGTGACATGCAATGCGGGTACGATAATTTGTGATTGTCGGAATGACGGGATGAACTCGTTCTTGCCAGAAAGTCGGCTAAAGAACAATGTACCCGGTGTCCGAGAGACTCAGACGATGACATCGGATATTCTGATCTCCGAGCATCGTTCCCAGGGCGAGGACGACCAAGGGAAGAAGCCGTAATAGTGACCTGCTTTAGTGGCCTCAGCCCATGGTTCAAAATGGAGGCTTCACCAAGTAGTCCAAGACTGTATTGAGGTCCCAGGGTGGGACCGCTTTCCTGGCCGGAGGTCGTGCATTAAACATCCCCTCTAGAAGGAGACGGATCGACAAACATCATCGTTGATAGTCGATCCATCATCGAACCTCTATGGATCGCCCGCCTAGCTAGCGGACTTGTTAGTTCTGACGGTCGAAGTTCAAGTCCGGCTATCGAAGCGATCGGTGAGTAAGTCAGCGATCTCGGCTACAGACGCCCGAGTCGGTGACACCTCTGCGTCGCTCACACCAGCGGAAGTAAGGGTCCGAGACGCGACTAGAGTAACGCGTTCCATGGTGGATTTCCTTCTTCCGTGATATGAGAGATGGCCAGCCCTCTGCGAAAAAGCAGAACTCTCGGAATCGATTGCCGGGCTAATGGCCACACAGTCAAGCCAGATGCTCCGCGGACAGGCTGCGCTCTCCGTCCGGAAGGGCCCACTAGGTCCTGAGGATCGGTAAGAATCAGCGGCGGAGCCGCCAGGCGATACAACATTGGACCGGAAACCAAAGGGTTTCGGCCAAAAGGGGAGCGATGAGGATTGACACGGCACGCCTCCCGTCCAATTTTCGACACTACATGGTGTTGAGAATCGGATAAATTGGCGGGAAATGGGGGAGAAGGAGTAGGCCGTGATCCCCGACCCAGTCCATGCCAGAGAGTGACTGCGTACGCACCCGGGTCGGAGTCCGGTGCAGTACAGATGGGAGCTGGTGACTCATGTTCGAGGCGAAAAGGTCGATCTGAGGAACATAAAGTCTCTCAGAAGATCTTCCCGCACGACAATCTCGGTTCAGTATCCATTACGCGGCGTGTCCTGCCGCGTGAAGATCGTCGGAAGGAAGTTGACGGACCACCGGAATATGTTACCGGCGGGAAATCGTGATGGCCCGATCCGGACACCACGCTTATGTACGATGGCGTCGAGAAACAGGGGCCGGGACCGAGTCCCGCCCTGCTTGTTATGTAGGCCACACGGTGGGGTGGAGGTTGTCCGACTGTATACTAGGGACACTGGGAGTTGTCATCACAACTCGCCTCGAAGTGAGCAAGGAGAGAGGATCGTTCCATGCCCACAATTCGAGGGCGATTGACATGGCTGGGCCCTCGGTCTGGGGAACCCAAGCACCGCGGCGTGAGGTCTAGAGGTGACACCCCCCCAACCGACTTCGACGCGTCCGTAGTGATGACAACATTCGAGGGAGGAGCAGGGAAAGAGATTCATTGAGTTCAGGTGTTGGGGCGGTGAGACCACAATGCCAGGTGCTAACGGATACCTGCATTGATAGGGATAGACGGGAATCTGGGTTCTTGATCGGCCTGTAGTGACGCCGAGGTGCATTGAAGCAGCAACTCATATGGAAACGGCAGTACGGGACCCCAGGTCGACGAGACTGGCAATCAAGCCTGATTATGGCGAAGCCCGTCTCAAGGGGGGCCTGCGTACGCACAGAGACCACAGGGATGTCTGCGGTTTGAAACCATGACATCCAACCGCTTCGGCCGTCGGTTCTGCATGCCCGGCAGCAGTGCAGCAGAGCACCCAGATACCTCAGGTCATGAGAGGGGGGTAAGGCTCGATTTGTCGAAGTTGACAATGGAGCCCAACCTCTGCACGAACTGAACGGTACGGCTGACCATCTCGGCAGTCGCCTGGGGCGACGGACCTGTAGATCACCCAGTCTCGTCCAGGTGGTACATACAGAGGTTGACCCATGACGCCTGAGGACGGGCCCACTCCCGGGGTCACTTCGTGAAGACCCGGGGGAAGTGGAAGGGGAAAACAAGTCCGAAGGGGGAGAACGTCCACTCGAACGACTGGCCCTGGATTTTGGAATCCGAGCCAGCGACGGTCGGATTTTTGCGGACTGGGAGTGTAGTAGGGTCTTCAGATTTCCAACGAAGACGCCAGCTTCCCCTTCAGAGGGACAGCGCAGGGTTTGAGCGAGGCTTTCCATCCTGAACTCTTCGGATTGATAACTGATTTCAGAGGCTTCAGGGTCAGGAATGGGACACCAATCCAGGTCTTATTGGGGGACAAGAATGAACGTTCGCCAAGAACCCCTCGGTGAAGGGGGGGGTAGGAACTGGGGAGATGGCACCCTTCGCCAAGACGACGAGACTGTCCAGAGAAGTTGAGTCTTCGGTTCCCCGAAGGGGGGGTAGGTCTGGGTGGGAGTCGCCGGGGTTTCCGCGGTGAATTCCAATCGGTAACCCCCGTTCACCACGCTCAGCACCCCAAGGCGCGGGGGAGATGGCTGGCAATCCCTGCGGAAGAACTCAAGCGGATCGCACCGGAGGTGGTAGCTCCCTCTCGAGGAGAGAAACCGCGGCCGCCGTGCCCATCAGGACGAATGAATTCTTCCCTTCAAGCGCCTTTGCTTTTGGGAGGGGGGGTCGAGTCTCGGCTGGCCCCGGGCTTATGGGTAGAGAAGAAGTGGCCGGGAGCTGCGGCTTATTGGGGTGTGAGGCGGGTGTCGGCTTCGCTGATGCGGAACGGCCGGAATGAGAAGAAGGAGCGAGACGCTTCTTCTTCTTCTGGCTGAAGATCCCCGAGAGGAGATCTTCGCCTGAGCATCCTTGAGCGCCTGCTCCGACTCCACACGTTCCGCAGACGCGCAGTGACGTCACCCCGAACGAACCTGACGAAAGTGTGAGGAGAGGACGTTCCCGCGACTCGGGCTTGGTCTTGGAGAGCTACGAGGCAAGGATCGGGGCTCAAGGTGCGGAGTGTGAAGCAGCGTTCTCGTGTCGCCAAGGAAGACAGGCGAAGCGCCAAGGACATCGAAGCCTCCGTCTGCGAGTCACTAGCGAGGCTAGGACAGTCAACGCATCGGAGGCTTCCGAGGAGAAAACACCACCTCGCCCACGAGGATCTGATGTCGTGGGCGAGGGGACCATGGAGGAGAAAGCGGACCCTAGTCTGGACCCGAGGTCACCGCAGGTCTACGGTGACTCAGTGGTCCCCTCCCGAAAGGGGGAGAAGCCAGCCGAGGGCGGGGAAACCTTGCATGTTGGCCAAATTGGCGGCTAGGTCAAGATCCATAGTCGGGGTCCTTAGGAAGGAGTCGGTTCCCCTTCGGTCGTTCTCAACGACCCCCTGGCGAAAGATTTCACGGGTACGATGAGGAGCTTCTGAGTGTGACCTCCCCGGAAGCGCGTCCACAGAAGACCACCGTCTGTGGGAAGCGTCAACGCATGGACACGTTCCGGGGGGACGGACGGGGGAAGCCCAGATTGAGCTGTACCTCCTCCGCACGCCGCTCAGGCGCACAGGCAAGCCAAGATACTCGGCGCTGCGCAGCAAATGAGGGGTGCATGCGGGAGGAGAATCCACCTCCTCCTGTTCCGCAGCTGCCCCGGGAAGTCGAAGGCTGCAAAGGTGTATCACCTAAGTGACTCACCTCCGAGCCCGGTCGTCCGCCCCGCCAGCGCTGTCCCCCGAAACGTCGGAAGTCTGCGGCTGGTAGGATAGGATCCATGAGAGGACGGAGCAACGGAACGAGGGAGAAGCGCAGAAGGGACAGGGGCCGCCCCGGGCAGCGACACCAGGGCCTCCCGAGGGGGACCGCCATCTGGCGGCGACTCGGCGGGCAGCATGAGCCACGAGGCTCGACTGCGCCCAGCCGACAATGACGAGGGTACAGGCCCGCGCAGGCCAGGGGTCGACGCCCCTAGTCCCAGGCACGGAACGCCGAAGGGTGGTGTGGGACGGGTTACACGCCCTGCCCCGGCCCTGTATATGCCGCAAAGCTGGACCGGCTCCCAGAAGGGAGGGACAATCCGCTGCAGCAAGGGCGCAAATGCCTCGAGCGAAGCGGGTCAGAAGCAGCCACGACAGCACCTGGTGCTAGCGGCTGGGCAGCCGACGGCGAGGAGCGGAGTGACTATAGCCTGGAGGGGCTACCACAATGCGGGAGCACGGTCGAAAGACCATCCCAGACTGACCCGCCCCCAGCAGTCCCGCTCGACTGGGGAGGGTAAGCCACGTAGGGGGATTCAGCGTAACCTGAGAAGTGGTTAGGCTGAGCGGGATACTGTGCCTGAATGGGTTACAGGCCATGACGGCTGCCCTGCCGGGACGCCGAGGCCGGGGCACCCACCGGGTACCCAACCCAAGGCGGACCCGCCGCGGAAGCAGGTGCGGGCGGACCGCACTAGCAACCCACACAGGCGTACCGATGAGAGTGGCCCTGAGCCGAACTAGCACCCTAGTCAGCTGGGGAATCTGCGGAGGCAGCCAGCGGGCGCATCGCTACGCCAAGCCCCGAAGGGTCCGGTACAGCGTGCGGCGCCAGCTGAGGAGGCACAGCATGGCTAGCAAGGGTAGAGATGCGGGGTGCAGCGAGAGTAGTCAACACCTGCGGCGTCCCGCAAAGGGACCCCGAAGCCAACGCCCCCAGGGTTTGCCGTGACAAACCCCGGAGTAAAGTAATGGCCACCGTCGTCGCGGTAGAAGTGCCCAAAGACACCGGTACCGCAACACGTTAGGCGTGGACAAAAACGGCGATGGATCAGCCCGGGCGACCCGTGGGCCCCACATCCCCTCTCACCCCACCGGGATATGGCCGCGGCCGCCAATCCCCCGGGGGATCGGCAGCGCAGACCGCCCCAGCCTGCACCGGAGGCAGGACCCTACGGCTGAACAGGCGAGGCAGCGGCCGATGATAGCTGAGGAGGCGGCCCGCGCCGAAAGCCACCCCTCCAGCGCTTCGCGAAAGAGAAGTAGCCGACGCTACCCCACCTTTGGGACCACCCAGAGCAGCAGCGGGCTGCCTTGGACGCACCCCGGACCGGAGCCCGATCACCACCCCCCCTCCCTGTCCACGAAGCCCGAGCGGCGTGCCCAGGTTCGATGGTTGCCCACTGAACATCCGCAAGTCTAAGACCAAAAGAGGAGCACCGGTCGGTGCGGGGGAAGGGAAACACTGCCTGTGATCGACACAAAGGGGAGGGGATCCATTCGTAAATGGGAACGGAGCAGCGAATGCAATTATGCGCCATGACGGGGTGAGGGTGGAGTGCTAGATGGATAGCGTGCGCAAAAAAACCGTACAGAAAAAAATCAAAGCGTGCCGTGGAGGTCTCCCGGTACGCAAAAGTCAAGACTAACAAAAACCAACTCGGTAGCGATAGTGAGTCCCGAACGGTTTTAAAAAGAAATTTGCAAACACAGGTTTCACATATTTTATAAGTATACCACAAGACTATTATAATAAAATAATACACACACTAAACCATATTCAAATTGTTAGCAAGCAAGCCCCGCTAACCCAAAGACAGTAACAAACTCACACCTAGTCAAAGGCCAGTCCAAAGCAGTAACAAGTGCGTCAATGGCTGCCTTTGTTTACCTTGTACACACCAGCTCACAGGACGCATCGGCGCAAAAAAAGGATACTAATAAAAGCTCTCGACGGGTAAAAGTCTCCGTTATTCCGTCCAAAATGAGCGTATAAATCCCGTATATAATCCAGTATATAATCCAGATAGATATGGTAGTCGTAGTAGGAGTATTCCGACTGAGACGCAAAACTAGTCCAGTATCAAAATCTCAGTTTAATTTTTGGCTGTGTAATATGCCGGCTGCGTTAACACGCGTCCGTTTTGACTAACAGCCAAAAACGGAAATTGAGGAAGAGCTAAGGTCGCCGGGTGTGACCTGGGGGCACTGGTTGGACCATTCTCTTTTTTAGGGGTTGTTATTATGGTCATTTGGGGAATTCCACTTCTTAGAAGGGAAATGCATATATTTCCGTCAACATTGGTGTAAAGGAAATTTTTTTTTTTTTTAAATAAAATAATGTGTGTAATTGATTTAAATAAGTACAAGCATCAAACATAATTGAATACCTACGATCACACGTAGATACCATGTGATCACATTAGGCCAAAAAAAAATTGTGTTGCCCTCCCCAGCTTAAAATCAGGAAGTCGGCGGTCGTTTTTTTTTTTGCGTTTTAACCCCAATTTCTCCAGAAAGTGATTGACTATCATGTAAAATCAAGCTAAACACAGCTGAAAACCACCTCTCAACCTTTCAAAGCTGTACACTCAATGCGTAGCTACCGTAGGATTCCATCGTGATCGTTTCCCATGTCAAAAAAAAGTCAGGAAAAACATTGGTAAAAAATCACATTTTTATTCCACTGTTCATTTATTTCTCAAACGACTCGGGAATGGAAACTATGTTGAAAGGCATTTTCACGAACTTTAAACCCCCAGCCATTCCCTCACAGAGGCAACGGTGAGACCATCCATTGCGATGGTAATGTGTTTGTTTTGAACTGTGCTATAGGGTTATGATGTTAATTTAGCCATTGCTAGATTCGGCACATCAAAAGCTTTTGCCCCGAATTTCAATCCAAAACCCATCCATCATTTTCAAAGATCAAAATAAAACTATAAAGGAATAGAAACAAAGTTATCTTACTATTTATTAGGCAACTGCTAGATTGCCATATGACGTATTTCTGGACCAAAATCGGACACAAAATCACGAAGAGATCAGGTGAGAAGGCAACACGCGTATGAAGGAAAATTATCTTCACCGGCATAGCAAGCGGAATTTCCAATCCTGTAAGCATCTAGTAGCAAGTGGATTAGTAAAATATGGTTATTCACCTTTCGGTTTCCTGACAAATGTTAAATTCGTTAAGAATTTTGTCACAGGCCATCTAACTTAATAGTTAAGTGGTAGCGAAAAAGCTTGAAGGTCTGTCCAAAATTCGGAAACCTCACTGAACATGTAGGACTAAGATTGCTCTGTCGACCGTACGTTAAAAGTTCCCCGATTTTCTGCGTTTTTAAAAAACATGGCCACTCACATCCCTGGGCCCGTGCAAGGATGGTATAATCCAAGCTTACTCATTAGTTGATTTTCCATTTTGACTTTGTACCCATTTATCACACTGGAAAACACGGTAAAAGAGACCCACTCAAGGACAAAAAAAAAAAAAATACGACCCGAGATTTTCGGGGATTTGGGTCGGTCGCGGTGGGCAACATAACAATTTTTTTTTTGCTCAGTACCTTTGGACAGGACGGTGGTTCTTTGATGTAAATTAGGGTTCAGGTATCTACATTTCATGTATGAATGCTGATTTGGCCCGAGGGCAGGCCAGTGCATGAATTGGGAAACCCAGTAATACATCACCCCTTGTTTTCATTTTAAAATTATCTTCATCGGCAAAAACAAAAAAAAAAACAAACTGGTAGAAAATAGCCTTTTGCCTCCACTCGTTGAAGATTTTCTCTTCTAGTCACAAGGGACTATTGATTGGAATCAAATCATAGATATTTAGAATAACCCATTTTCTGCGGGGGGTACCATCAATCAAGTGATTCACTGATTTGAAAAAAGCAAATTACAAGAAAGAGTTTTTTGAAAAAAAAATTCACACAAGTGTTTCCAAATTATTATGTGAACATTTGGAGTTTTTTGAAAAAAAAACTTCACATTTTTTTTTTTTTTAAATTATGGAAAATTAAAACAATGCTATGAGATTAATCATGTGAAAATACTGAAATATTGCTATTATTATTTATATCAGGCCTTCGAGTAGTGCAAAGAAAACTTTGTATTGTACAGTTTTATCAAAAGTCCGGATGCACTACAATATTTTTTTGATATTGTAGTGATCCGGGCATTTTTAGCTATCAATTATCATATCCAGTGATTGCTATCGATTATCGAAGTTCGCTGATTACCGAGTGTACATCGCGCCTATAAAAACACGCTGCGTCGGCACCGGAGCGTCACTCATAGCACCACTTTGGTAAACAATAATGGCTTCATCCAGGCCGCGAGATTTGCAAAGTCTCAGCGATGAAGAATGTAATGAGCTCTTGAATTGATAAGATTCTGAAAACATATCAAGGCAACGAAAAAAGCAGTGATATTTAGAGCATACCTACGGGAAAAGAAGCAGCCTGAATGTTTTGAATCTCTGACAAGATCGCTTCTTTCTAAAGTGTTGGAAAAATTCTATGCGGAGCTTCGAGGAAAAGCAGACGGCGATTACTACAAAACCGCGTCTATGAATGGTATTCGTACTGGGATTTAATCACCATCATTTGAAGAATGATGGCCGGATTAATGGACATCATCAAGGATACGAGTTCACACACGCAAATTCTGCTTTCAAAGCGGCCCTGGTGAATCTGAAAAAAATCGGGAAAGGCGATGTAAGACACCACCAATCAATAGATGAAAACGACATTGAAACACTGTATCGTTCTGGGGTGTTTAATCAAGACTCGCCAGTTGGACTACCACACAAAGTTTGGTTTGAGTTAATGTTGTATATATGCCGTCGGGGCAGAGAGCATTGCGTGGTTTGAAGAGGGATTCATTGTTGTAGACATGTAAACTATAATGGAAGAGAACATGTTGCCAACGGTCGATGAGTTGACCAAGAAAAAAAGAGGAGACAACCAGGGTTCTCGAGCAGGATGCAGCGAGAATGTATGCAACCAATACTGATGGGTGCCCGGTTGCATCTTTCAAAAAGTATGTGTCAAAACTTCACCCAGAGTGTGAAGCGTTTTCAAACGCCAAAACCAACTGCCCCTAAAGACGCAGACTATCCTTGGTACAAGAATTGCCCAGTCAGCCAGGTGACTCTTGGTAACTTTATGAGTGTGTTGTCAAAAAAAGCGGGCTGGTCAATTGTGTATACAAATCATTGTATTCGCGCTACATGCATCCGTACCCTAGACTAACGGAGGGCTTCACTACCCGAGATATATGAAAGGTCTCCGGACATGCAAATGAAGGTAGCCTAGCAAGTTATGTTGGAAGGTTAAACGATAGCAGAAAGCAAGACATGTCGATGCCTTTCGCGGTTCATTGGGGCATAGGGCCTAGGGTAGGCATTCAAGTAATGCTAAGAGCAACAACAAGTGCAGCATAGTTAGTAGGCTTCAAACCAGACATGCCCTGGTGATGAGCTGAGATTCCAAGATCTTGATATGGAACTGTCTAGTTCACAGCTCGCCTTCATTGGGAAGTTCTTCACTCAGACAAACTGGAAGCCTAGGGCATCGGCGCTTCTGATGCCACCATCTGACGCAGCTCCTGTGATATTGAGCAGCAGTAGTAGGAGTACACCACGCGTCGCACCACGACGGTTAGCTGTGCAAGCAGAATATCAGACATTTGTTGTTGCATCAACTGCAAGTCATAAATTACTACAATTAACTTTCATACAGATTGTAACTAGCCTAGTATTGGATTATTGGAATGAATTCTTCAATTTAAACAAAGTGTTGGAAACTGTGATTTGAACCTTGAAGCTTGTGTTAGGAAATTGTTGAACTTTGAACCCGTTAAAACTTTTGAATTTTTGAATTGGAAGACAAAGGAAGTTGGATGAAAAACTGGACTTCTCATCAGTGCCGGTATGTATATTCCTTTCTTATCAAGTCAGCCTGATATAATAATAATAATAATATTGAAGACCCCCTTTTTTTTCGTATGATACAAGAATATATTGCACTCGCTAGAAAAAAAGTTTTGTACTCGTCTTCGACTCGTTCATTATTTTTCTAGCTCGTGCAATATTCTTGTATCATACTCAAAGCCATTCATATTATATAATTTCTCTTTGTACAGGTTTTCAATTCCATCATGTTTTGTGAATACCCCGTAATTTAATCATACTAATGTCAATTGACCAAAGAACTTCTCATTCATAAGAAATCCCAATGAATTATGGTCAATCAACACGGCTTTATAGACTGGGTTTGGTACTTCTAAATCAATTATAGGCAGGGACATGATCGTTGTTTAGGATTGCTCTCGACCAATCATATTGTAGAAATCAAGTAGGTATTTTTGGAATTATCCATATATCAGAATAAGTCTCAAACAACTTACCAGGAGGTCAGGTCTCGGGTTTCCATTCCTGACAGCAAGAATCTGGCCCATACTAGGTAGATAATCAGATTCATTCTTAAACAAAATTGCCATTGAGGTTAGGGTTCCATTCCGACAGCAAGAGTCTTGGCCCCATATTGGGTAGCTCATCCGCTTCTTCTCAAACAACTTACAGGGAGGTCTAGGGTTCCATTCCGGACAGCAAGAGTCTCAGCCCCAAACATAGGTAAGCTAATCAGTTCTTCTCAAACAACTTACCATGAGTCTAGGGTTCCATTCCTGACAGCAAGAGTCTTAGCCCCATACATAGGTAGCTAATCAGATTAATTCTTCAAACACTTACATGGAGGTTCTAGGTTCCATTCCTGCCAGCAAGAGTCTTGGCCCCATACATAGGTAGAAATCCAGATTCCTTCTTAAAACAAACTACAAATGGAGTCTCGGGTTCCATGCTGGCAGCAAAGGAGTCTTGGACACAAAAACTGGGTAGCTCAATCAGATTCATTCTCAAACAACTTACCATGGAGGTCTAGGTTCCATTCCTGACAGCAAGAGTATTGGCCCCCATACATGGGTATTCTGTAGACCTGACATGCCAATGCCTAACACTGGTGGCTTGATTATGGTAGGCTTGTTTAGGGGTTCCTATTTGCAGACAACCGCCATTCTACTATGCGAATGTATCGGCATTCAATGTGTGCTTTCTTTCTCATCGTTCAAATTAAGACAACCACCTGACACAGGACATTAAAAAGAATACAAAAATCAACAAGCAGGTTTGGGTGATTAATCCAAGACAACATTTGTCACATGAAAGGATAGGACAGTTTTACTCTTTTCTTACTACTTGAAACCCTCATAGAACATGAAAAGAAGTGGAAATAACCATAATGATTAATGCCTTTTGAGGAAAAGTGAAAACAAAGATCAGGTACTATATTGTAGGTTTAAAACAATAAATGATATAGAACTAAAGGCATTCACTGAACCCTTTGAACTTTGGTAAATTATGTTTAGGCTATAAGCATATTCAATGTTTTTAAAGATGCTGTGTCAAATTAAGCTACTGATCTGAAATAACGTGTTCAGGCTCATTTAAATACATTTTTCATACCGATTCCAAATAAATTATAACATTTAAAATTTCTTAAAATAAATTGCAATTCAGTTTAGTTATCTGTGTGAATCCAACAGCATTTACCTTGTATTAGCACCATCTTCAAGACGGGTGTGTCAATATCCAGGAGAACTGATTGTCCAGTCTTGATGACCACAAAGTCGGCCTTCATTTGGTGGGTTGTCACCGCCCCAGGTAAGTTAGATGACCACAGTCTATACATATAGTCATACTCAGCTTGATCCTAGGGGTAAAAAGCACAATAAGAGCATCGATGGTAAATAGCTCAGCAGACTTTAAAATTAGTTTTCAGTTAATGTGACAACTTGACCTACGAATGACTTTGACGACCGACTCTGCCACCCACACATTTTACCATTTAAAGGCTGACTCAGGATGTCGAAATATAATTTGGGTGATTATAATAGCTTTGAGACCAACTACATTATTTCAAATCTAATTCATAACAGTGAAAAAACCAAGATGATTACAATTATGTCTTAAGATGACAAATATTCGATATTGCAATAGTGCAAAGTCAATTTGCGTCTACTTTATTCTGAAAAGAGTAAAGCCGGGGTGGGGGTGGCACTCCGATTTTGAAGGTGATGCCTATATAAGGTCTGTTAAAGACACCCAATTTTGAGCATTGTTGTCACCCAAGGACCCCTCAGTTTTTAAAAATAGCTTAAAATGGTTATGTTGTGTCTTTAATACACAGAAGTCACACCAAACAGATCCAGGCTAGTAACAAAGTTGCCAATACATGATTTTTTAATAACTTTTTAAAACCATAAATAAATACATACAAAAAAAGTAAAATTTTTTCTTTTTGAATAAGTACATGGGCACAAGACTTCCCTTTCCAAATAAACTTCAATATAAAATAAATCCATTGAAATTACACATTTCCGAAGTAATAATATTCAACTAACTTCTGTTTGATTTACTCACCAGAGTTGTGATTCCACTGTCTCCAACTTCAACTCTGACCTTTTACCTCATTTTGGCTTTTGACTCACTTGAGATGCAAAATTACACATCTCGAGGTTAATATTGCAACTAACTTCATTTTGACTTACTCTCACCTGGTTGTGCAATTCACCCTTGTCTCCACTATCAACTCTGACCTTTGGACCTCCCTGTGGTGGAACGCTGTCCTGTTCGGCAAGTGATCTCATTTAGATCTGTTTGAACCGGGAGGTATCAATGGAGGTGGAGTGTTCGCGGGGGGACCGGTCACCGCTTGTTGTTGTTCCAGCAATTGATACTTTGTTTCCTGATGAGCTGTCATCAAGAAGGAAAAAAGAGATGTGTGATTAATTGGGTAGATATCATAGATCTGGGATTAACATACCAATAGAGAAAAGGGAATATAAGGCTAATAGTAGTTTGTCTCAGCTTCTTTCGGCTAAAGAGCTAGATACTGTTTTTAAAAAAAAAAAAGCTATGACCTAGGCGACATTTCTTAAAAATTTGAACTAAGTGCGCTGTGGTGTTTTCAGAGATATATACAATATGTGCCACTCCCAAATTGCACCCTCTACATTTTCAAGGTATAACATTAACACTTAACCTCGGACTCTGGGACACTTCTAGCTTAGACCGCTTTCAGCGGTCCATTGTTTTTTAGCACAGGGAAGTTGAACCTTTTCTCAAAGCTAGCAAACATATCATTCTGACTGGACCCTGCTCTAGATTTCTAGTCATATTGTCTCGCCTCCAGGCGTAGATTGCCATTCTTATCCCTAAAAGTCCCCTGGTGTTGAGACCCAATATTGCCTGCACGGGCCCGGAAAGGTTAAATGAACTTCACACAATGATAAAACACAATATAGTTTTAAGTAACACATGCTCCCTCTCTTGGTGACTTCACTCACACAATCGTTGTTATTTTGTATATTTCAGCAGTGATAAAATTACCCAAGTACACTTCAAAACTTCATCACAGCAACACACTCATTTGCTGTAAACTAATCAAATCCAATGCTAACGCGTGTTTTACTTTCATACTGGTGGCGGCCATTTTTTATTTCCACTGGAGTTTCTTCCCTTTTTTTTTTTTTAAAATTTTAAAAAACTTTTTATTTTTTTTTTTTTAAGTACAGTGTGTCCTGGACTTCATGTCTTTTTGTCCTGTATTCTTCATAATTGGCACATGGGGACAGAACGTGACTCTTTGACATTTCAAAAATACCTTGGAGTCAGTCACATTTTCACCACACACACACATGCACACACACACAAACATACACACACCATACATACCCACACACAACACTGTACATAACTTCCAAAGTACTTCCCACAATAAATAAATCCAAGCGTACCAAAAGCTCACATCAACTTGGGGAGGGTGTGTGTCATAGGAAATGTGGTTTTTTACTGCTTAAATAATGCATGAAATAATACCTGAAACCAGTTCCAGTGATAGTCAAAGTAGTCGCACCCCCTGTACTCTCCGCTCGTATGTGACACAGAGTTTTTTGATAGTAGGTGTCATATCCTTACGATACTGCCATTGAGTACCATCAGTGCTTTGTTCAGCACCACTGGTCAACTTGACATCAACGGCACAGTCCAGGGTTTCCTCCATCATCCTGTTGATGGTAACAAAATAATATAAAATATTGGAGAGTTAAATGCGGCAGTTTTCTCAAACCACAAAGACCCCCTGCCTTTTGTGGTAGTACACATGGATGCCTAGCATTTCTATTTTGAAATTTGATTTTGACCTAGGATGACCCCCCAGATAACCTGGAAATGGAAAAACCCTAGCTACAATCCTTGGAAAATATTGTTGGAACACTTGTGTTTTTTTTTTTTTTTTTTTTTAAAATAATTCCTCCCCCAAAACAATGTTGTTCATGTCATGTCGTCAGCAGCTTGGCACACCCCCCAACATTGAGATGATGGGGGGATTGGTAAGGGAAAGGTAGAATGGAAGGATCAGGCTTGCAAATGAACTGTGAATTTTGGGTTAGGGACCTAAGATGTGATCCAAGGCGAGCATTTATACAATCGTGTTAAGTGTTCCAACTAATTTTTTCCAAGATTGTAGGTTTCATTACCCAACAACTGTTTAGTGATGTAGTGCTTTGACATTGGATGACCCGCTGACCTTGAAAATTACCTTCAAGATTCAGAACTCAATGTTTGACCACACCCACCAAGTTTTTCATAATCCTAACACAATTAACAAGGTTTATGGAGATTTCCTAGTTTTGACATTTGACCTTTGACCAATGACCCACCTCTGAACTCACCACTGCCAACTGAGTGATATCTATGGTGCAAAGATGGACACTCAAAACTTGCTTAGATCAAAAGATACCATGTTGACAATCAATTTAACACTATTTTTGACCACGTTTGATCATATTTTGACCTTTGACCTATGACACATGACCCACTTCTGATCTCAGCTACTGCCTACTTGAGATACCTCTATGTTCAAAGATGGAAACCCACACTGGTTTATATCTTAAAAAAATGTGTGGGAGAGGCATACGCAGGACACCTAAACATTCGATAGTCCCCCTCTGCCAATTTTGTTGACGGGGGACTAACAAGTTGTACACGTTGTACAAACATGAAGTCCATCAGGAAAATTCTCTTCTTTTTTGAGGAAAAAAAAATGTAATTGCATGGGCTGTTCAAAATTAAAGATATGATTAACCCCATGTTAATTTACCCTACTTTGCTATCTCAAAAATGCTCAAGGATTACAAAGTTTCATCATCTGAGATAAAGGAAGCAGTAGTCAATGTTGCCCAGAAACCATCAAAACACTTTGGGCAGACTCTTAAGTAAGGTCATATGGGCCTAATGTAAGCAGGACTATCTGTTGTTCTTGATGAGAATTGAGAATAATCACTTTAATTCTGCAAATAGCATTATGTATGCAATTATTTAAGGTGGATTTACCCCTTCAGAAGGCTAAAAATATAAAACTCAAATTAAAATGACAGGAACCAATACCTTTCTATGCCTTTCTGTTTGATACAATCAGAGCTTCGCGTTCAAAAGTCCTGGGCAAAATGTACTTGCAAATGTGAAAGTTTCTTATATTTCTAATGTGTTTTATTGTTTTCTCAAGCTATCAAGCTTAATTTTTTTCCAATTTAAAAACTCATATCTCAAAAAGTAAATCAGCTGTGAGCTCTAATTTCCACATTATTTGCGAAAATTTCAGCTCTTATTTTCTAATCGATAATAAAAGTAAAATAGCATTCCTAAAATATATAAAAAACGTGTTTGTGGACTAAATTGCTGATATCTCGAAAGTGAATTTTAACAACCTGTCATGTTTAACGATTTACCTTAGGGAGATGGGATAAAAAGTAAATTAAAACATACTATTTGGACATGCATTGAACTAGAATATTGCCCCTAACCCCATTAGAGCTTGATTTAAAGAGACACTGGAACATTTGAAAAATAGTGCGCCCTCTAGATTTTTCAGAATTGATATTTTGCATGGTTATAAACTTTTATATACATTAGACCTCACCTAAAATTATTAAGCTCAAATCAGCTCGCTTATGAGTAAACAGAACGATTTTATAATTAATGACACTGGCGACATTAATTCATTCAGCAGACGACGCGGAAGTGGCATGTAACACAAGAAAACACACGTCAGAGTCGATTCTCATGGCATGCGCCTTGTTTGACCAGTCTGTGACCTTTGGGGTTTTAATATCAATGAGTAAGTGTCTATGATATTCATGTAATAGATATATTTGTTGCTTAAAGAGACATGAGGAGATTTCCAGAAAGAAGCGCCCCCAGTTTTTCTCGAACCTAGGTTTTTTACATATTTGGAATGCTTACCAATGTATTAGATCACACCTGAAGTGAATAAGCCGAATACGCCGTCTTTATGTAAGAAGATGACGATTTAGTAGTTTCTGTCGTGCACGACAGAAGTCAAAGCATGTTTTTCTATGGGGAATGATTACGATAGCAGGCAGTTTCAAAACAAGGTTTGCGGTTTTCTTTTGCACCTGTTTGTCCAATAAACCTTCCAAACGTTCTCGGTAGGTGGTCTACAACCGATCCAGTGAAATTTGAGAGAAATTCATATCCTAATAAAATCTCCTCCTGTCACGTTAAAGTTATGGCAAACTTAAAATTTAGCCTACAAATTACCTGGATGTCTTAAGCATCTTATTAATGTCCCTATCTGCTTTTGGGTATGTTATTTTTATGTGTAAAATATATCTTTTTTTCACAATGGCCTAGACTATCATTTGCTAGCAAATTGAAGAAATTTCATATTTTCTCAAAATGTGCAAGTGTCGCTTTAAGGGTAGATCTTTGGTGCATAGTTTTGGCATATATAATTATTTTTTCCTTTCTTCACCAATAACCCCCTAACCAGGCAGGTGACACTGTGCTCATAGATGATTCGCAGGCGTAGTAATAGCGCCACCATTTTCTTTTTCTGTTATAAGGACCTTAATATTTTGAAGCATGACGTACCAGGAATGACTTAGCAGCACAGGGCCACGTACGACCGGCGATCCATAAGTAACATATTTTCAATGCAGGTATGGCCTCCCCTTTGGTTGATTGAGTGTCCTAATCCCGATTTAATTTAAAGGATCCCGGCCCTACCCTCCCTACTGCTTTTCATATCCCCCAGGAGAATACATTGCCTCCTCAATATTTTATACCTGCTGCCAAAATATGGCAACACTGTACCTGATTGCCTGGCAACAATCACATTCAATCGTAGTCGGCTGTAATCTCCGTATACAAGAGAGGACCCAGTTTCCACCCACAGATACAGTAGTAGTGTCTTCATTACCAAAACCACGCCTTCAAATGGTCATGTACGTCCACCTCCAAAGCTGCCTAAATGCATAAAACATGAATGGAAAAACATGAGAGCCAATCATTAAAAGTATCTTTCCCAATTGAGTGTACAATACAGATGGTCTAAAAAAAGTTTATACTTTTTTCATGTCTGGCAATTTTCCAAAGTAGGTGAACATATAAATTTTTTTTTACTGTCTTATTAACTAACATATTTTGGTTATTCGGACCTGGTGAAAACCGCGTTGAAAACAAAGCTCAAAGAACAAAATGGTGGCCGTTTAGTCGAAAAATGGTCAAAACCTCTTTGCACACCTGTAAGTCTATGGGCAATCAATGGTTTAACAGTAATCATATGATTGCGTGAATGTATGCCTCTCACAACAAACTAGTGCACACCCTTCGAGTTTGTGTGAAGTGCTTACCAATTTGAAATTAATTTTTAAATATAAATAATTTGGGATAGTTTTTTAACTAAATGTTCATTTAGATAATAATTAAGTTGTTTCAATGATGGGGGGGGGGATTTTAAATCACAAGAGAACTTGCATGTTTTCTTGTCAAGACTAATCAAGGACTTTTGCTTGTACATTTTCAATGTGTTTGCATGGTTTTGGGACAAGCTCATGGAGGAAATTAAGAATATTGTAAGCCATTTTATTTTACAATTTCATAAAGAAACTTGAAATAATTTGAGGTGTCCTTAAACTTTCTTCTCTTTGTGGTTATTACTTACTACTTCCAAGTCCCATGACGGGGAGCATTGTTCAATGTGTGTATCAATCTTGGCTATCTCCTGATCACACGCACCAGAGTGCCAATATACTTACGTGTGGTGCAAAGTGGTTTTTGACCTTTGTTCTCTAGATGGCGGCCATTTTGTCATTTCAGCTTTGTTTTCGATGCCGATTTCACCAGGTTCAAACAAGATATTGTTGTTAAAAATACCCTATAACTATTTTTGATATGTCCTACCCATTTTGAGAAATTTGCAGACAAAAGAAGTGTAAACTTTTTTGGACCACTCTGTATTTCAGGCCTCTCAGGTATTGTAAAGCAACCAAAAATGTATGTTTCTTTTTCCCTTCCTCCATTTCTGTTTGTTGTGTTCTTGTCTTATTATACTTTGGCAAAAAAACAAGATCATGGCCCCATTGGTTATTCTGCTCAGGCAGATTAAAATCGACTTCAAATATACACTCAAGGCACAGTTGAACATCCTTCGGTTAGCAGGATTTTGACAATAAATTTACAAGTAATGACTTTCGAGTGTTATATTTAATCGGTTAATTCCACAGCAAACTAGTTGAAATGTAACTGATATAAACATGTCTCCACACACAACACACACACACCACGCTGTAACCCATGGCCAACTACTGCCTGTTGTTGTTCTCTTACTCGTATGCCAAGAAGAATTCATTTGAGGGAACGTGAATAGCCTCAGTGATTGCGCCCGACCGACCGATAAGAGTGAAAAGATTGAAATTGCAGGAATAGCTTAAAAGATAAGGATAGGTCGTAGAATTCTCATAAGTAATTTTTACCAACTGAAAAAATTTAGAGTGAGGGACAAAACTGAAGATATGAATCTCCCATTCAATTACGGTTGTAGTAAGTGTCCGTTCGGACAGTAATGACTAAAAATATTCGATTTTGTCCTTATTAGTGCCTGCTTGGGTCATCAGCACTTGTAGGATTATGTGGACACCTATACTGTTACAGAGATGCAAAATCTATTTTGATGATTTTTTTTATTTTTTGATTTAGCAAATCACTGATAGTGTTCTTTAAGCTCGGCTATGTATAAATCTGGCTGCGACCATCCACCCTCACCATGTTTTGGCACTGTCTGTGACGATTACTGCCAATCAACCATTGCGTTGGATGATTTTTGGATGTCAATAGATAACGGCCACGCATTAAAGGTGTTGACATTTATCAAGGTTCTATCTAAATAAGCTTATGTAATCTTTTGTGGAAAATTGAAATGCAGAGGACAGTGGGGAGAGAAAATTTTTTACCTGAGGATGAGGTGAACAATAAAACCGCCTGGCAAAACTACCGTGTTGGTGAGGGGGGTGCTGGTTATAACTCAGCATCATACTTCAAACTCAATTGAAGCTATGCATTCTGTTCCCTTCACATGCACCATGATCACATAAGACCCTGCAGAGTGGACCCCAACATCACACATGATATGGTTGGATGTAGCACTGGTTACCGTGCATTCCATCCTCAATGGTTGACGGGTATTTCTAACAGAGTAATAACGCTGAATCAGGAAACCGTCATGGAGAAGTGAATCGACCGCTTTTACCACTGGCGGGAGTAACAGAATTCACCTTGGGTGTTGCATCACTAGAATATGCAATGCGGTTCTTCGTATTGTACTGCCGATATTCCAGTAGTGAAGACTCATTACTGGATTTAGCAGGAGTGATGCACTTTATCTGTGAGATATTGATGATGGCTTTTTATCTCGCACCATTTGTTGTCAATAATACTTTTTGTGTCATCAGCATGGAAACCATTCCCGTCAATGGTGACCTCTTGACCGGCCATTTCTGCTTACATTTTTAGGATTAAAATCAAAATATCTTTGCGACTCTGAATATTCTGGGTGGCTGGTTCCAGTAAATGTGCTCTTGCCCGCAGGGAGAAAGGAGAAATTATTTCAGGATGAATTTGCTCACCAACAGAACATAGCACAACATTGCAAAACAATCTCTGTAGCAGAGGCAGAACTGACGGTACATTTCACATAACATATGTGATTGTGACATCTTCTGTGGTATCGTAATCCTGCTACCAGTGAGTGTAAGGGCGGTCTCTGCCCCGGATACTATAGTAGGGCTAACAGCAGATCAAATTAGGTGTGGATCGCCAGGTATGGTAAACTGCATCCATTTGGGCACTCTGCCTCGACATTATTTATACGGAAAGTAGAGTGACACAGGGACAGGTTTGTTCCACCGAAGTTGCCCTTGAAGTCACAACAAATAATTAAGTATAGCTGGCACTTTCTACAACGCAAACTGCTCCATTGATGTTATAATAAGTGCTTGGTCTGTCTCTACAGCAAAACCATCACCAGTAATTGTGAACTTGTTTGTGCCGCCCTCAGTGTGAATCTGTGGGTAGGCGATATGGATATCAATAGAAGGATGAGGACAACAAAAAAACTCATCCAGCCGTTGATTGCAAGACCAACATTACGTAACATCGACAGATGACAACCTGCTTATACCATCGATCCAGGGTGTCCTCTGTTTCAATGTCACATTAATAAGAGTTGAGCCTCGCTTGATGTTTACAGTATGATCACCATCGTGACCATCAATTTGATTTTATTTATTAACGTCATTCCCGAAACCTGAACCATGGTTTCAACCTTGTGTGTTAACCAATTACTTGGATCAGCTTTCTATTACAGGTGTTGAAGACAGTACAAAATTTGAAGGTAAACATTTCGGTATTTTCGGAAAGTAGTTTAAGATTCCCCGAATAAAAGGGATAAAATATGTGTTGAGCATGTATACTATTATCGAAATACCTTTACAAGACGTTGGCATGCGATATTCCCATGGGGTGGGGGTAGCAGTTTAGCTTGACACGGCCACAATTTCTCGCAACACATTTTTAAAAGTATGTTTATCTTGTAAAAGGTATGTGACAAGAGTGAGTATAGTTACCCTATCATTCAAGTGTTACAATTAGGTAATAGCTAGTGCACAGAGAGAAAGTTCACCCATCACATGATACACTCCAACATGCAACAAAATCTTAAAGAGACATTTTGTGATCCACAGTCCTCATACCCCTGATTCCTAAAAAAAAGTTGAGAGTTGTACTATAAACTGACCATTGGCCTATAAGTTAGAGTGTGCTAGTTCTTAACATGCAAATTCAATCTGGTTTTGAAGAAGTTTGTCATTAACTTTATTTCTGATAAGGACAGCGGCCTGTGGGTGGGTCGTTGGGTAGGTGATACAACATCGCGAATCATAACATCAGAACGCACAATCATAATTCAAATTAAAATTTTGGAATAATTCTTTTCTATGGGGATATCTGTGAACCAAAAATAGGAATGAGTCCCATATAGGTCATCCGATTAGACCTAGTGACCCCCAATGACACTTGACCTCATCTGTGACCTCCACATAAGAACCATGTCTCAATTTATAAGACATAGACGTATGAACTTGATCTATCACTCTAATAAAGTGAGGAAAAGTTGAAAGTGTCAACTAAAAAGGTGATACCAAATGTTGGACATAGCGAAACACACAGACAGATACACAGACAGGACACGCAGACAAACAGAAGGAGGACGCACACAAATCGTGCTGCCATTAGGTCTTTCCAATTGCATTGGAACGACCTAAAATGAGGTGCTAGGATATGAAATGTATTTTAATGATTCAGGGGAACATGATCAGTTGCAAAATTACACTCTGGGTATGGTTCTACCACCTGTGATATCTGTATCTGATTAGCTCCTTACAGGACACAAAATGGATAGCTCTCTGAGTAACCAATCAAACTAAAGCTTCTAAAGCTCTGTAAACCGTAACAACATTCTTACAGTATCTCCAAGTAACCTAATCAAAATGGTGCTTAATTATGGTTACAAACCCCTTCTCAAAAATAAAAGTGGTTACTTAAAACTTTGGTTTTTAGACGCATGTTTTACACTTTATGAGTAACACTTTGATCTCAGACTTTCCAGATTGTTTTTAATAGATGGCTAAAAATCCAGAAATTTCAGAAAAGTTACATCTCTGATGGTTAGACTGGAAGAGTCCATCAAAAGAAATATTGCAACTCAATACGCGGATTTGGGATTCTACCGCGAAATATTTTGTCGAAATTCGTATGCATTGTGGGTAGGAATGCCACCAAACGATGTCCGAGTAGATAAAATAAATAGCGCATATAATTCTATGGTGTTTGGGTCATACGGTAATTTTTCTGTCAAACTGTGCAAAAAACCGCTTGCCGTACATACATTTTACCAGTAACGAGTACTCTTTGATTGTCCTTGTATTTTTTGTGCGCCACAAAAATGTGCTGCGTTAGTTTTAAAGGACGACGCACTTTAAACCGCGAGCGTGCAGGAGTGATGACCGTATATGGACACACAACCAACATAGAATAGTATATGGCGATATTTATTTTATACTCCTACACGTTGGTGCATTCCTTCCACATGCATAAGATTGGAACAAAATGATTTCCGGTAGGAAATCCAAAATCCGCCGTATAGCTTGCACTTTCAGAGTATGTTGAAAAGAAGCCAAGGAGTCCATCTATGAAGGACTAACCTGATTTAACCTAGTAAATTCCAATTGAAGAATAACAACCTGGTGTGACTATATTCAAATATGGCAGATTGATTTGGACTAAAACCGTGGTAAGCACCAACAGAAAACTCTCAAAGATCACACATTCCTTACTGATGTGTTCATTATGATTTTTTTTTTCAGTTTGAAGTATCCAACCATCCTTCAATTCCTGGGCACTAGATCTGCTGCTAATTCACTTTAGACGTTCATGAAGAAGTCTCCTGCCTCATTTACCGGTCCGCTTGAGTAATAGTAGCTACCGGGTGCTGTGAAACTGAAAAGGTATGAACCTGGGAAGAGAGAGATGGGAATTTATTAAAGTAGATGGGTGATTTTGTGAAAGAATGGCACAAAGCAAAAGTTTTCCGGTCAGGTTTTCTTTGGGAGGGCCGAAAAACTGGTATCCTGGAACCAGTACTACCGTCCCAGGGCCAAGTTGTGTCAGGGCTTAAAACCGTCACCCCCCATTCGGGTTTATAGGAAATCGATGGAGGGTAGCGGTTGGTTACTATGGTGAATGCAAAGAAGATCTACCTACAAGGGCAATCAAGCTCTGGAGAGTAATGGTGGCCATCCAGCCAATGCTGCCTTGCATAGTGGGTGTGGTTGCCCAAGGCAGGCCCCACCACCGAAAACTGTGGATGACGTCGAAGGATATCCGTCACAATACTTTGCTCCACATAAACCCTCACACAGCAGTACTGCTGTGTGAGGTGAATCCGGAAACCCCCGTTTAGCAGGGACAAAAACGGATTAAAACTTTGGTTTAACTAACTAAAGTGTCTTGTTTGGTCTTTTAAACTAAATAAAATGGACTTTACTTTCAAGTACAAAAAAAACGAAAAGAATGACCAAAAGGCTTCTTAAATGAAAATATGACTTATATAGTCAAATTTCAGTAAAGCCAATTTGGCACATTTTTTGAAGGAGCGCCCCCAATTTTCAAAATTTGATATTTTCGCACAGTTACGTGGTAATTGTCTAGGAAACGATACTGCAAACGAGAATTGCCTAAAAAATGCGTATTTATCACAAAATAAGCGATTTTGTAATTAGAATTGGGATTCCCAGATGGACTTTACGGCAGAGTGGAATGCTACGTTGATGTCCGTCCATGATGAAATAGTGCCACCTCGAGAAATAAACCTCTAACTTGACTTGCCCGCCCGAACTATTAAAACACCTAATGGATGAGCGTAGACACGTACATGCGGCTATTCCCGGCTATTTCACATGAAGGAGTTTCAAAGCAGCTATTATTATCGGGATTCCCGCTAATAATTATTCTGTACAAAATTCATTCGTTTGTGACACATAGAATTGTTCGAGGATTAACCATTCACAGTCTAGTGTACTAGCCGTTCACCAATGAACATGTAAAAATCTCAAAATTTTGAAAAATTGGGGCGCCCTTCAAAAAAATGTGCTAATTATTGCTAAGCTTTGTCTGAAAGTTTGACTTTATATGCTGTAGTCATAGTTAAATAGAAAAGCTAAGATCCCTGATTTAAATTATAAAAATATTTTTATTTCAAGGTATGGAGATCATTTACCGGCCAAAGAGGTAATGAAAATTTGACTTATAAAAATTAAAGTAGGCTAATTGAAATCGCTGAATTAAACCAGATACATTTTTATTTCAAGGCATGGTAGCTCATTTACAGGCAAACTCACTCAAAGGTTTTATGCTTATTTAACATATAGACGTGAAATGTTGCGATAGATTTTGAATTGGGATTTTCTCGGAAAACAGGGTTTGGAAAGATGAACAGTATGTGAGGTGTGTCGACCGAAATGTAAAAGAGTAGTTGCAAAGGGTATAAATACACTAAAATCTACCTTTTTCCACCTAAGTATGGCTCTTAGAGATTTCATGACTCAAATGTTATTAACTTTTGAAGAAGGAGCACCGGCTAAAAGCCTGTCCTGGTACGCACATCATCTGCACTATCCGTTTGCTGAATTGTAAATTTCATTGCCTGTGACAGGCTTGGGAACATTCCACCCCAGTGAAAACGTGCGTCATAACCCAACAGACATGCACTTCATTGTTCACAGCGATAGCCAGTTTCATATCTGAAGGAAAAAAATTAAAAGGGATCCATATTGATATCGGTCCACCCACATCAGGAACAGCCCAACTACCAGCGGCGAACTGAGTCACCCACAGCAATGTCAATCTCATTTGGTTCCCAGGCGATAGCCAGTTCCATATTCTGAAGGAAAAAAAAGTAATAAAAGGGATAAATAATGTATCGTCACCCACATCAGGAACAGCCCACTACCAGCGAACTGAGTCACCCACAGCAATGTCAATCTCATTTGGCTCCCAGACGAGAGCAGTTCCATTTCTGAAGGAAAAAAATGAAAAAAAGGATACCTTACTTGATATCGTCAACCCACCTCCGGAACACCCAGCCCACTACTAGCGAACCTGAGTCACCCACTGAAATGTCAATCTCATTGGGTCCCGCGATAGCCAGTTCCATGCAATATTCTGAAGGAAACAATTAAAAGGGATACATAATTGAATCGTCACCCACATCAGGAACAGCCCACTACCAGCGAACTGAGGCACCCAGAATGTAAACCTCATTTGGCGCCCAGTGATAGTTCAGTTACCTATTGTGAACAAAAATTAAAAGGGATACATAATTGAAATGTAATTTGCACATAATAACGAGGCATAGTCTGCATGGGGAAAGTCAGCCATCTCACTGATAGTGTATGCAATAGGGGAGATGTGTTTGATTCCCAGATGTCCCTGTCAATGTTTTAACCCCTAACCGGGCCAGGCTAGACCAATTCAAGGGCCTCAAACACCAGGGACTTTAGCGATAATGAATGGCAAGTTACTGAACTCCTGTGGCAAAATTGTGTGGGCAGATCAGCTGATATCGGGGTTTGCAGTTCATGAAAACGGCCTAAAGGCAAGATAAGATGGCTACAAATCTAGAGCAGGCTCCGCCCATAAATGTGTATCGCTAGCTTTAGCAATGGTTCAGTTTGACTGCGCTAAAACAATGGAAATGCTGAAGAGAATTAGTCTAGAAGTAGCCCAAAGTCTAGGTTAAGTGTTAAAATCTGTGTTTACATCTGACCATAACAGCTTTCTGTTAAAGTCTGTTAACAAGTGTATACCTAAAGTATATTAAGACCAAAGGAGAAAATCAGACATTTTTTCATTACTGTCCGTACGGACACTTTAATATAGCACGTAATGAATGGCAATTCTTATGGCAGTTACCATATCTATGACCATCACTTATATACCAGCATGTCTCCCTCACAAAGGATAATCACAATGATACCCCATGCTCATAACATTATACCTTCATGTCTAGGCTTTGATCCGACATCTCCTTTGTTTAATCAGATCAACTGGTACCACATGGTCATCAAATGCACTTTTATTGCTACATCACATGTTCATCACATGGGCAATTATTACCTTCCTGATCTCTATTGATTAGATAACCTTATCACACTTGTAATCACATAGTCAATCAAATGCTAATTCTTATTGCCATCGCATGTTCATCCCATGGGCAGTTCTTACCTTCATATTCAGCTGGCTTTGATAAGATCACCTTATCACAATTGCATCACATTGGTTATCAAATGCTATCTACATGCTACCACATGGTCATCACATGGGCAATCATACATTCAGTTTCCTTTGATCAGATCACACGTGTATCATCATGGTTATCATATGGAATCAAGCTAATCTTATTGCCATCACATGTTCATCACATGGGCAGTTCTTACCTTCATTGTTTCTTTGATCAGATACCTTATCACACTTGTATCACATTGGTCATTAAATGCTTTAATCTTATTGCCATCACATGTTCATCACATGGGCAATTTTACCTTAATGTCTCCTTGCTTTGATCGATGGGCATCGATCATTCTGTATCACATGGTTATCAAATGCTAATCTTATTGCCATCACATGTCCATCACATGGAAGCATATTACCTTCACTGTCTCCTGGCTTTGATCAGATACCTTATCACACTTGTATCACATGGTTATAAATGGCTAATCTTATTGATATCACAGTCATCATATGGGCAATTAGTACATTCATGTCTTCTGGCTTTGATCAGATACTTTATCACACTTGTACAAATGGTTATTCAAATGCTAAGTTCTAGCCATCACCTGTCATCACATGGGCACTTCTTACATTCATGTTCCTGGCTTTGATCAGATAACGTATCACCACTTGTATCACTGGTCATCAAATTGCTTAATCTATTGCCCATCACATGTCATCACTGGACAATTTTTTACCTTCATGAACTTCCTTGATTGGAGACTCATGGCTCCTCTGGTACAAGTTTGGTAACACACTAACTTGCTCATCGCAAGATCCGTAATCCACACTCGTAACCAAGAAATGTTGCCGTCACTTGAGAAGTGTCAGTCCCAAATCCCTCACCATCAATGGTTATGGTGGGTACCGCCAAGAATTGAACGGGCTGGGAGAAGAAAATTCCTGTCACATGAAGATTGTAGGTGAAATCATTGTTTTGGCTGAGATAACAAGATCAAATGATGATGGATTAATATCTTCACACATGATCCGGCATGTTCCTCAAATGTGTTTATTGACAATGTTCAGTTTATTTTAACCAGCTTATCGAGCCTGATTTGGTTGTCAAGGATGGAGAATTTCCCAAATTTGATATAAACGCTATAAAAATATTTGCGTGTTTTCATGACATTTCATTTAAATTGAAGATTATTATCAACTTACAAAGCCATACGAAACTTAGTTACATGGTTTTTACTTAAAAAAGAAAACATGGTTCGTTGATTACAGTACAGATGAGATAATTAGTGGTTGTCCAAATTGTTCTATACTCTTTGCAATTCTATTAGACTCGCATCCCAATCTAGACACAAATTTATCAAGTACATTAGGTAGCTTGGTGAGTTGACTTATTTCACCAGATAGATGTTTTAACAGTTGATTTTTTTTTTTTTTTTAATGTTTTTTATAATAAAATTGGTTATGGTTCTCTCATTTTTAAAAATGCTTGGAGCAACTTTCATTAGGAGGGGTCCAATGGGGAATCCCACACACTAACTCATTAATGGCTTGGTGATTTTAAGTTTTTTTTTGTTATGAAAAGAAGAGCATTTAAAAGTCAGGCAATTACAAATGATTTCAACGAACAAATCCCAGCACGAAAACAAATTTGGGGTCCATAGGAACCCCCTATGGTCACTTTAAGTGTTAAGACATAAAAAAATGATATTTCAAATCTCGAGTCAGCTTAATCCATTACAGAATACACTTCACCATGAAAACATACGACCTGGTATTAGCATATCCCTTGTCTGGGACAGAGAGTCAAAATTTAACTTCACCCAGGGGGATGTGGACGGTTATGTACACCTTGATAATTCCTTTAGACTCGGTTATAATCTCACAGTCATCACCACCTAGTAATACTACATTACTACTGGCAGCAAACCCTGTGCCTGTTATTGTTAACACACCACCACCTGATGATTAAAGGAAATATAAACAAAGTTGTTCAGATTATCGCTGATGGCTTCGTGCCCAGATCTTGTTGAAATTCTCATGAAATGTTGGTATTGGTGAAAGCAACGTGTGTGCCAAATTTTAAGTTTTTTCCAAAAAGCTCCAAAAAGGCATTTAGAGATATGTCACGTAATGCATTTTCCAAATTCTCATAGACTTGTACAGGGGCTGATTTTGGCAGTATAGAAAATTACCAAATGGGACAATTTGTGAAAAACTAAACATTTTATTTCAATTATTTCTCAAGTAATTATTGATGAGTTATAAGATTGATGTTTGTTTTTAATGGTTAAAGAAATATCCAAATGCATACAATTTTTTTATTTTTCTGTGTGTCATCAAAAACAAGAACAGGTAGTCGCAACAACACTTTTTTATTGAAGTATTTCTAGAAATACTGAAGTATCCACTTTTCATAATTTTTCCTAGAAGAAACTACAGCTCCCTTAGTGATGAATAAGGCGTCATATGAAAGGAAATCAAATTTATAAAATTCTCATGTTAGATTTTGCAGATTGAGTGCTATTTGAAATAATGGGAGTTTTTAATTTTCCCTAAGTTATTTTTCCCTAAAATAATTTTTTCTAAAGAATTAAACACTTGATTAAAAAAAGCCAACGTGAGATTTTAGGTATTTTGTTTATATACACATCACTAAAGTTTCAGCTTAAAAGCACCTTCCATTTAAGCTGGGAAAAATTATTTATTGTAAAAATTAGACAATTTTTAAAAAATAAATAAAACAAATCATGCAGTCTTGAAACTGCAGAAAATTGTGGAGAAGAGTTAAGTCCTTACCATAGTCAAGTTTGGACTAAATTGATTCAGGGGTTTTGATTTTATGGTCATTTTTCTATAAGACCATTTTATACGATGATCCTACCTTAAATTCCACTTAGGAGGAATATATCTGTACTTTGGCACAACTCATGTTTCAATTAAAGGTGCGAGTTGCGCTTGTTTTTGGGACCCCTGATTTACCTGGAAGTAGTATCGATTTTGATATCAGAAGAAAGGCTGTATTTTTCTCATTGTCGTCCTGAAATTTGAGCCCTCAAAGCCAATTCGTTCCCAAGAAATAAACCAAAAACTGCTGTCTTAATGGTTAACCATCAATATTATTACAGTATTAAATAGGGCTTTGCAATATGCATTATTGCTTCTATCATCAAAACCACCAAGTTTGTTTCCCACGGTACTTGATGGGCATATGTGCAAGTGCCAGGCTCTCATATCAAGTAGAGAACACAATAGACATAAATCGGAACAAGCACCTTTAAACTAATGGGCTGTGTTATGCATAAACTGGTCTGGCTCCATTTTTACTAAAGTAGTTTATTTCTCAACATATACATGTATACTGGACGCATGCTGTTCAAATGTATTTGTGCACCTTATTCACATAGGTTGCTCAGAAACAACCGGGAACCAATTGACGGTGTTATTGATCAAGTATTATTGGGGATTTGAAATGATACTTGGGATACTTTTATTTTAATTTTAGACTTAAGACTAAGTCAAAATGAGCACAACAAGCCTGTTTGTATGAGGGACATTATTTGGATTATTTGGATAAAGTTTGGTGATTGCTTGTTTTTTATTTGAAATATTAGTAGTCTTGAAAAATGGAGATTTTTAAACTCCTCAAAAAAGTTTGGAAACTTTTCGTTGAGTTATATCTCATTTTATTTGAAGGTTGTTTTCATAGTATTTAGAATCAGTGAAACGGTCATTCATTTTCCTAAGTTTACAGCAATACCTCATTTTAACAACTGCATAATCCATGGTGTGTAACCTCTCCCTTGCAAGACAAGGAGGTCTCCAACAAAATGTGCCAAATTTGCCATTTGTCTCCAATAGAATAATCAGTTCCAACAGTTTGCCTTAGTTTGGCAAATTTGTTTGAGACCTGCCTGTAAGCAAAGGAGAGAGGTACTTCAGCCAGGCTAAGTGATTGTACAAAGAGGTGTCAATTGTAAAGAAAACCTATGGTCGTTCATGATATTCAACACTATGAAAACAACCTTCAAATAAAATGAGATGTAACTCAACAAAAATAGTTTCCAAACTTTTTTTGAGGAGTTTATCTTAGAGCACTGCTGTTTCGTCTTTCTGTAATTTTTCAGTGCCACCAAATAACTTATGAGAATTCTATAGACTTATCCTTTTATCCTATAGACTTTTAAGCAATTCCTGTAAATGTGAATATTTGGACTCTTTCGGTGAACCACTGATAGTGTCTTTAATCACTCTAATTGCTGCAACCTGAAGGAAGGGTTCAGAATCAAGTAGAAAGCACTATATGGAAAAGAAGCATATTCAATCATGCCACCTTTACCTAGTACACTACTAGATGTGGGTGAGATTGCACTGAGGGTTGGAGTCAAGCTGCTATTAAAAGCAATTTCAAATCATGCCACCTACCTAGTACACTACTTGATGTGGGTGAGATTGCATGAATGGTTGGAGTCAAGCTGCTGTTAAAATTAAACACATCTTCTGTGGTGACAGATGCTCCACCTTCACTGGTAACCTTGATATCGGCATCGCTGGTTGATCTTTTTCTGCGATGACTGACAGAGCTCTATACCAATAGGAATAATAAATAACAATATAATAATGATGCTAATAACAAAATTTGCATTAAATAGCATACTTTAATTTTTATACTCTGTTCTTCTAAATGGAATAAACTGCAACACAAAGAAGGAATGTAGGGGGAAATGTAAGTTTACATATTCATTAGATTAGAGTGAGTTGTACAATGGCTGTCTATAGCCAAAATCTCGATTACAGACGCCATATACATAATCTCAAAATTTGCATAATATTCATATCTTGTGTAGCTCAACAGAAAATACGAAAGTAAAGTAAAACTTGTGTGATCCCGGGCAAGATGGCACTATGAACATGACCTCAGATGACCTTTGACCTTGGTCCATGACTTTGAATCATCCACAAATAAAGGAACCCCTATTGCACCTTAACCCCAAGTCTGGTAAATTCGGACTAAACTTTCCAAAGAAGACCTGAAAAACGAAAACCTAACCAAAACCTAACCAAACTGGAGCACACATCACACACCACACACCATACAAACAAAGCATGCTACTCGCAAAATCCCCCTTCTGCTTTCAAGCCAGGGGAAAATAAAGTGTAACACAAAGGGAGATGTTAAGGCAAACTTAATTTCACTCTAACATTGTAATGAGTGATTGACAAAGGCAAATTTGTCCTTACGTACACCACAGGCATAATAATACGTCATAATAATGACAATTGTAACTTAGGGCAAAATTTTGATTATTCACGAGACTATTTGGGTTGTATGAGGGCAGTCTAAAGCAAAATCCAGATGTTCCATGGTACAAAATCTCACAATTTCAATAAATTTTCAAAAAATATTATTCACATCCCATGTTTTTTAATTACAAATACAAGGCTCATGACCATATAAAACTGTATAACAATGGTTGATGCAAACAGAATTTTACATCAGTTGCTTTACATTATAAAGTGAATTTTAGTCTAAGCGGATAATAAGCTGTAAATTTTACATTGTCAGCATATCTTGCAACTTGACCTCATATGACTTTGACCTTGGTATGTGACCTTTGACCTCATCAACAAATGAGGGAACTCATGCACCTATGACTCAAGTTTGGGTTTAAATCCATCAAAGTATGCAGAAATTACAGGCAAATGTTAACCCTATTTCACAACGATGTAGACAACTTGAACTCACATGACCTTTACCTTTGTTGACCTTTGACCTCTCAGCAAATGAGGGAGTCCCGTTGCACCCATGACTGAAGTTTGGTTTAAATCCATCGAAGTATGCAGATAGGCAAATGTTAACCCCTTTTTCACAACAGACATCAAACAGACAACGTGGACACTGACTTCCTGTGTCTTCCTGCCTTAAAGGCATAATAGCAAATTTTTGAAGAGTGCCCCTAGATTTCAAAAATTATTTAGATTTTCACGTTCATTGTTAACTGGGCTATAACTATGACTGTGAATGCTCGTTAAGCTCGTGAATGGTTAAATGTCTATTGTACAGCAAACAATCAATTTTGTATTTAGAATAAACAGAGATCCCCAGATCATATTGCAACGGCTACGGAAGCCGTCCAGAAGAAATATCCGGGAAATAGCGCCATGTACGATCTACGCTCATCCCTTTAGGATTCCAACCATGTACAGCGTGGTTGCTACACAAATCAACAACGATGAATATGGCGTCCGCGTATTTTTTATCCCGCGAGGGCGGCTTTTAGCCGCCGAGCGGGATCACAAATTATGCGGACGCGCATCGGATGCAGAGTTGTTGATTTGTGATGAACCACTCTGTAACATGTTTGAATCCCTTTCAACAACGACATCTTCTGAAACTTATTAATATCGTGTATAAGATGAGAAACATATATTCTCACTATAATACAAAAAATGTTCCTCGAGTTCAACTGAAATCTTTCTTCGTTTAAAATATTTTAGCAAAAATCTAAGAAAACATAGTTTGGCAAGTTTTTTTGCTTTGCATTTGCACCTGGTGTCCTAGCGTGTACTCATAGTTCCAAACGTGACGAACATTCGTCGCCTTACCTGTCCCGCGTAAACGCACTTCCCTGAACACTGCGCCGGGCGTAACGCTCTAATTTGCATATCACTGTGGGTTGATAACGAATCAACGACGGTACGCTCCTGTACAAAGAGATACGTTGATTCTGTTTGCATGTTTGTTTTGTTGGTTCAGGCACGTCAAGCTAGAGGTTATTTTCTTGAGGTGCACTATTGCATCATGGACGGCATAAACTTAGCATTTCCAGCTCTGCCGTAAAAGTACAATCTGCGATCCAAATTCTATCCCAAATTCGCTATTAAGAGAAATACCACATTTTTTGGGCATCTCGTTCGCAGTGTAGTTTCCTAGACAATTACCAACATAACTGCAAAAACATCAATTTTTTAAAATTGGGGGCACTCTTCAAATATTTCGTTATTGCGTTAAGGTAGGTGACACAAAACGCATTTGAAGAAATTAGGGCACTTCTAACTAAAGATGGACAAGGTGACTTGCCTCTATCTGAGATGTGCATGATCTGCTGTAAATCAGAGATGAGATTGTCAAGGAAAACTGCCCACAGTACTTTACTGATGTTATCAACTACTGTTATCACCACTCAATGGAGTGACCCATAACCGCCAATTTTATAGTTTGTACCTCCTGCAATTAGAAACAAAATATTTTTTTTACAAACAAAGAAGATGCTTTTTAAGCACCATTTTTCTGCCAAAATTTCATTATGACCACACACAGAGCCACCCCCCAAAAAATGATCTCCTTATAGAATTGAATTTTAATTCTCATCCCAACTTGCATGTAGGAAGAAGTTAAAACAACGTTTTCGGCAGATAAACCTCTTTATCAAGTCTAACACAGTTAAAAACACCTAGGAATTAGTGCTATACTTTCAAACACTGAGAATATTGAA
Source organism: Ophioderma brevispina (assembly GCA_023653785.1). Classification (NCBI taxonomy): domain Eukaryota; kingdom Metazoa; phylum Echinodermata; class Ophiuroidea; order Amphilepidida; family Ophiodermatidae; genus Ophioderma; species Ophioderma brevispina. The sequence continues at coordinate 41,804 of JAMKCH010085647.1, forward strand.
CTTTTATGGCAGATTCTATATGATGAACTATTGTTTGTATATCGTATCTTTTTTTTAAACAGTTCACGGTTTTGAAAACAAAAGCTATTATGCAATACTCCACTTACATTGCCTCCTTCAAAGTAGGTTCACCTGGACAAAATTGAATAAAATGTCATTCACTACAAAATCCCTAGTACCACAATCTTAGACAAAAGTGTTGGCACAATTTTCACCGTTCCGGCATCGCCCCCACTCCCGAACCATGTTGAAACCTGAAATTGTGTTAGAGTGCACGAAAATTACTCTACATTGATGTGGGGGAAGGGGAGGGTTTATGCGATTAGCAAACCTTCAAGCCTAAAACCCAAAAATTGTCAATTTCATACCTTCAATTTCATAACTTCAAAAATGGCCGAATTATGTTAATGTCAAGAGATATTTCACAAGGTGGTGCACTACTTTTGACTAAGATGGTAGTCCACATGAAGTACTAAATATTTACTGCTGATCAGGGTGTGGACGACATACTATGTATGCTAGCTAACTGCGACAGGGTGTGATAACATACTATGTATGTATCTACTGCTGATCAGGGTGTGGTTGCGTACTATGTATGCTATCTACTGCGATGAGGGTGGGATGACATAACCATTCATGCTATCACGCTGATCAGGGTGTGGATGAGATACTATGTATGCTATCTTCCTTACAGGGTGTGTATGACATACTATGGCATCTAATCTACTCTGATCATGAAGTGGATGACATACACTATGTGCTATCTAATGCTAGATCAGGTGTGGATGACATACTATTATGCTATCTACTGCTGATCAGGGTGTGGATATACATACGTGTGCGATCTACTGCTGATCAGGGTTTGGGTGACATACTTTGTATGCTATTAACTTCTGATCATGGTGTGCATGACATACTCT
>JAMKCH010085648.1:0-46532 GCA_023653785.1 Ophioderma brevispina
GCCGATTTTTGCATATTAATTAGTTCATTTGCATACGTAATTTGCCTGAAATACGCCCCAAATCCAATCAGGTCGAGAACTCTTTAACCCGCTTCCTTCCACCAAGTTACATCATTATACACCATACAGAACTTCAGATAACTTGTATACAAGCCTTGCGGGAAAATGTTCTTAAATTATGCAAATTAGATACGTAATTAGCATATTTTACGCCCAAACTCTAATCAGGCCGAGAACTCATCAACCCGCTTCTTTCCACCAAGTTACATGATCGTAGCCCTTATGGAACTCCAGATAAATCGTACACAATATGGCCAAATGTTGACATGTGCAGTACTGACCTTTTTCCCCTTGACCTTTTTCCCCTACCCTCTGACAGACCCAGGGGAGGACCATGGGGAATAAATTACATGGTTAGTAGTGGGGGTTTCCCTTCCTACAATATACCAAAGTTTGGCTACTCTAGCTCATCCAGAAAAAAAGATATGCCCAAATGTTCCAGGGTTAACATTTTTGTCACGGACATATGGACATACATACGGACGGACACACGGACATACGGATGGAGCCCATTTTATAGTCTTCCCGAACAAAGTTCGGCGGGGACAAAAATGTGACTTACTTCATAATATCAGTTCTGAAATATTGAATTTATGTACGATGTGCAGAGTGCCTAATTAACTGTAGCACTATGCCTGGAAAATCCATTGCGTTTAATGAGTCAAGCATTATGAGAGACTCCAAAATTTAATTTTCATTGGTTAGAGCCATTAATTTAATTATTGAGATTACCTGGCAAATGCCAAATGTTACAAATAATCCCCTAAAATGTTATTCTAAATTTTACAAGAAGTTAAATGAATGTAAGGTAAAGGGGGAAGATTTTTGTTCACAGGAACAGAGTGCCTGTCCTTCTCATGAAGCTATTGGGCCAGATTCCACCACATGAGTCTGTTAATTACCTTCCCAGCATCGAATAATGCCGGTACCCATTTGTACACCCAAGTCGAGATGCTTTATTGAGGTAGAGTGTTTACTCAAGGGTGCAACATGTTGGCTGCAGTGGGGCTGAAAAAAACTTATAACCTTAGGCGTGTGGATTGAGTGCTCCATGCACTACTTTTTTGCTCAAAAAACATCCAAAAATTGCTAACAGGGGGTTAATAGTAAAACAAAACTTGGCGGTCTACATTTAAGTAGCATGCTGGAGATTCTAACCACCATTCATGCTTCAAGAGCAGGACTTCCTTCTATCAAAGGGCAGCTATTTGTTGTTTTTTTCTGATCTTACTTTGACTTTTGAATTTTTCCTCCAATCTGAAAAAAATGAACAATTTAAAATTTTAAAAGCTGCTGGAGTAGGAATCGAACCGCAGACCGATGTATCATGAGGCTAACCACTAGACCAGTGAGGATTGCTGTGCTTGATTTGCAAATTCTAATTTATGATAACCTTCATATGGAATATTAAATCAATATTACTTTTGTGATCAGCACTCAAAATAATGAATAGCTCTGCTCTGGAAAAGTTGTCACAAATTATGCTCCAGGAGCAAAAGTAGTTGTCAAAATCTCATACATCCCATTTAAGTAATATGTATTCAATCTGATTATTTCCTTACCTCTGTAACAAACAACTCCTATTGGTGGCGGTGAAAAGAAGACTATCCTCTTTTGTAATAGTACATACTTCCATAGTACAAAGATTTGGTCTCCAAAGAAATTAATAAATTGTGAAAAACAGCCTGCTGGGTGTGTTATCTGTATAAAAACAAAGCAAACATAAACAATATCAAACTGTTTGTAATTTTGTAGATTTCAGTATTAAGAGGTGTAGAATTCTCTCCAACCTATTTAGAATGGGGTTTCTTCCATGCAATAGTGCCCATTAAAGGCAGTGTGTACATCACAGTGATTATAAGTCTCCCTATATATCAATGTGTAGGACCTATAAAAGTATATGATTTTAACCAGTAAATGGTTCAAGAAATCCAATCATCATTCATCATCCTTTAACTTCATCATGATCCATGAAACACTTCTTTGCCAAATGTCTTCTGTATTGCTGTTCCCAGTTCATTCAAAGTGAAGTGATGTATCTGCATAGCATTATCAAACTAGAGTGGTCTGTTACTTCTACTTAGATCAGACATCTGAATTATATTGCCAGCGAACTACCGTAAAGCAATAGTAATGTTGACCACAAATGCATTGTCATACTTAACAGGTTGAAATCATAGCCATAGCTATTTTTAGTATCCGGATTCCAACACAGGTGTCTGCGGTTTAGCACGCCAGCTCGGTCAGACAGCCCTGTTCAGATTGTACTGCCGTGTTTTATGCATTTCAATAATTTTTTTTTGTGTGATTGCATAATTTCTTCACGGGGAGGGTTGCTTTTCCATATATGGGCATTTATGAGGTATTTAAATATATGTGGCCAATCACTGATGCTCTTTTCCTTACTGACATGTATGGGTGACATTGTTGTCCAATGAGCATGAACTATTGTGTATAATTTGTACTGGGCAGTTGGGTAAGTGGGTAGGACCATCTTATTGTATTTTAATTGTATTTAAAAATACAGAAAGAACAAGATGCCTCGCTGGTGAGCAATTTGTATTATGTGCGACTGAGTAAAAAATAGGCTTCTGTTTGCCTCGAAACATCATAGCCGATGATAGCCCTAGCCCTGGTACTCCGAAACAAATAGAAACTGTACGGCAATTGTATTACAGTGTTATCATCTGTAGAAATTGTATATGACAATTGTATTACTATTAGTGTTATCTAGTCTGGCATGTCTGAGCGACATCGGGGTAGCTTCGACTGGGACCATTACCCCGCATGGCTCTGCCGGTCTATCAGCTTCTATCATCAGTAGCAAATCACCTCGAACCCTTGGCTACCCGGTGACCGTGCACTTTGAGTTATATGCAATATGTTGCAATTTTTCAGTGTATAAAGGAAAATTACTATTGCTTTATGGTAGTTCGCTGGCAATATAATTCAGATTCAGACTGCCTTGAACAAGGCTATGTCTGTCTAAGTAGAAGTAGCAGACCACTCTAGAACAAGACTAACTTAGACATGGAAGTCTCCACAGAAGGTCTGGCATATGGTCCTAAATTAGGCTTGAAAGCAATGCCCAGCAAACTTTGCTTTCCTCTGTGCCACAATAGAGATATGAGGTATATCATAGAGCTGACATTTGGTAGGATATTTCTTCCAGGAGATCATTTGATCTTGCATGAATAGCCTTTGGAATCCAAAAACAGTGGCAATATTTTAATAGAGGCCACACCTTTGGAAAATTTATTTTAAAAATGGCACCATTTTGCCATTTTTAAAAATTTCTTCCCCAGGACCTTACATTTTTACTGGAAGTGGTCAAAATGTTGATGTCGGAAAAATGCTACTATTTACCCGGTGAAATCCGAGGGCTAAAAGATGTTTGCTTTGATTAGTTCTGCTAATAAAATGAATCTGGTTGTTCCAAAATCTTATCATTCTTGGGGGATAGATCATTTTCATGTGCAGCACCACGTATCTGGAAGAAGCTTCCACTTCACATCAAATCGTCCAATACCCTGATGCACTTTAAGAAAAATCTTAAAACATATCTTTTTAACGAAGCTTTTAAAAAATTGTAATATTATATTGTATTTAGGTTGTTTATGATGTATATATATTATGCGTGTCTAATGCAGCATTTCATCATTTTTTCATATTGTATTTTTTTGAAATTGTTTATGATGTATATATATAATATGGTTTTGGATGTTAAATTGTTAAGTTATATTGTCATTCCGCCTTGAGCACCTTTCTTTGGCGGATATGTGCGCTTTATAAATTTTCATTATTATTATTATATTATTATTATATAATGTGAGCCCTTTTGATCAAACCAATATTCATTTTACAGAGTACTCTATAGGGCTTACAAAATCACATTTTTATAGCTCTCACATCAAAACGGATTGAAATAAGGGTGGGAAACTTTACAAATTGGTTTTGGGGTCAAGGCTATTCAATCAAGCAGAAAACTTTAGATAATTAAATTGGATCATTCTCCTTTAACTCCAACAAAGCCTCTACGTGTGATGTCACTGAAAACTGAAAAACATTTTCCAACTTCTTTTAGGGAGAACATACATCTACAGTGGTGATACCAGACATCTTTTTCTGTGGGGGGAGGTGAGGGGGCAAAAAGACATTTTTTTGGGAAAAAGTGAAATTTGGGGGGGGCTTCCAAATTTGAGATTTTTAACAAACATTGGCCCAAAATCACTGATATTTGCCCAAATTTGGTGAAACTAATTAATTCATTTACACAAATTTCTCCCTCTGAATACAGAGAGCATACATCGATAAGACCTGCAGAAACTTTTCAGCTTCTATGCATGCATGGCCCACATCTGACGAGTCGTCTGATAATACACTATACAAAATATTCTAAAACGAAAGTACATCAGTCATTAATTTTGGCCTATTATTTCTTCTCCCAAGATACATTCTATCCTTATGCCTCACTTCATCTTTGCTATTCCATTCCTGCCTTTTTTGCCTGATTACTCCTTACTACTCAAAGATTTCTGACAAATCTCTCAAGACTGAAATCTACCTCACCACAAGTCAATTTGGAGCCATGCCTCGCTAAGCAGGGAAATGTGCAATATTAAACTTCAGCAAACTATCATTATTTCCCCAAAATTTAAGTTACACAAAATATTTTCATGTTTTAATTATAGCTTGCTGCCTTTCAGAGCAGAACATTTTGTCATTTTTGCTGTGCATATATGAACACTTATCTATATTGTTTAAAAGATGAAACATTTCAAGCATAAATGATCAGACTCATCTTGTAAAGGGTTAAATTATTTACCACGGCACACATACCAAATTACAAGTAAGTAGGTTATACACGCATAGTCGCACTATCAGGACTTATAAAAGGCAAAGTGCACAATTTGTGCAGCAGCCTTTAAAGGATAAAAGGTTTAGCTTTCTCACTAATGTATCCGTTTACCATGCCCCTGTACAAAGAAATAATTGGTGGGTGGCAATGCTTACCTACTTTGGTGCTAGAATTTTCTTAATATCATACAATGCAGCTACTTCGTGTGAAAATCTGCACCATGTGAGGATTTGGGTGATCTTCCACAGGGATAGTATCAGTGCCAAAAAGAAAAAAAAGAATTTCAATGTTTTCTTGGCTTTCGTGTTCGCTATATTCAAAGAATGTAAGTTTGGGCCACTCCATGACCTTTTGCATATGACCGTTACCGACCTCATCGACATATGAGGATCCCTTGGTGCACCTACGACACAGTTTTTGGTTTTTCCAATTGAACTTTCAACGTTTCACATTGAGATCAATTTTAACTTTTGTAAGCCTAGTTTTCAACATGACCTCATACATACTACCTGTGGGGAGGCCTTGGCACATGACCTTTGAACCTCATCAACATATGAGGGATCCCATTGGTGCACCTATGACACAACCTTGACTTCCAATTGAACTTTTTCAATTGATGTCAATTTAAAAAAACTAACACAATTTTTTAACATTACTTAACCTAAATCCACACATACCACACACAACGGATTTGCTAAGTGGTCCTTGCCATCTATAGCCTTGTGGACTACAAAAAAGACCTGCGCCCTGAAGCTTGGTGGGTTGAATCACAAACATCAAAACACCTGTCCGGTTGATCAAACCAAAACCTCAAAAACACCTGTCCGTCAGAATCAACTGAAATTTCGGAATAACTTTTTTTCAGCTCGTGATATCAATGAACCATTAAAACAAAAATGGGTCTTGGGAATAGATGAAATTGGCACCTTTAAATTTTATTACTATTCCCCAAATCTACATGTTGGAATGTCAGGTTTTTTTAAAAATATTTAATCAATTAAAAAAGGCTGTTCTCGACCACAAGTTCCGCCAGTTTGCACGATCACTTGGCTTTATGATTAATTTGGCAAATGAAGATTAGAAAGGGAACAAATGCACTGGAGAGAATTGTTACAAAGGTCACAATGGGGTCACAAAGTCACATGGGGTCACAAATGTTCACAAAGGTCACATGGGTTTCCACAAAGGTCACATGGGGTCACACAGGTCACTGGGGGCACCAAGGTCACCCCACCACCCCCCCTTCCCCCGACGACCACCCTCCCCCGACGCACCCTGTTCGCCCCGACGCACCCTCCCCCTCCCTGACACCCCACCCCCCCGCCCCTTCTCATCCCACCCGGACCCTCCCCGGCACATCATATTAATGTCACATGAGGTCATTAAGGTCACACAGGTCCCCAAGGCCACACAGGTCACCAAGGTCACATGAATTCCACCAAGGTCACAGTCACTATTGCCCACCGTCCCAAGTGTCACAACAAGGTCACCAAGGTCACCAGAGTCATCAAGGTAATAAGAGTCCATCAATGTCACATGGGTTCAGCAAGGTCACATGACGTCCCCAGGTCACATGGGGTCACAAGTCACATAAAGTTCACCAAGGTCACAAGAGGCCTCCAAGATCATGCAAAGTCACAAAGGTCACACAAGGTAAACCAAGGTCACATGACGTCCAACCCCCACCGCAACTTCGCCGACTCACCCCACCTTCCCCAATGCACCCTACCACTACCCCAACACACACCACCCGACCCCACCATAATGCACACCACCCGAACCCCTCCAAAACCAACCACCACCCGCCCTCCCCCAACGCACCCCACTTTGCTACTAACACCCCACCCTGCCCCTCTCCAACACCCACCACCCTACCCTCTCCAACACCCCACCCTGCCCCCATCCGGCAACACCCCCAACCCTGCCCCCTCCTAACCCCCACCCTGCCCCTCTTCCCCCTCCCCAACACCCCCCCCTGGCCCCCCTCACCCACACCCCTACCCTTCCCTCTCCCCAACACCCCACCCTTTAGACCCCCCCTCCCCCTCCATAGGATTCACACAGTAGTTTTGCATGTAGCAAGGAATTTTGCATTCCGATGTACCAATTGTTAAGCGGCTGGCAGCAATTAGCCTATTTAATCAGCTCATTTGCATACCTAATCGCATTGTATCAGAAGTTTTCCAATGGCCAAAGAAATGCGCGACCATAATGGGTTTTCCGTGTCAGTGAAGTAATTTTGCTATCCGATGTAACTGTTTTCCAAACATATAGCGATTACTCTGAATTTTTTTTTTGCATATTAATCACTCATTTGCAATATGTAAGTTATTATCCGAAATATGCCCAAATCTATCATGCAAGAAAATCTTTAACCCGCTTCCTTCCACCAAGTTACATCAATTATACGCCTACAGAACTCCAGATAACTTGCACACCATCCTTGCGGGGAAAGGCTTATCATTTTGACCGGCCAAATATAAGCTAATCTATATTACCATGATAATGCAAATAATGCAGCCAAAAAGTCTACACATAATATTCTGGTACCTCACTCTATCACCCCCTACCAAGTGTGAAGTTAATTGGGATTAGCGTTTAGCCAGCAGAGCATTTCAAAAAAAGGTTACCGAAATGGTCCTGAAAAATATGGCAAATAAGCTAATTAATATTCCCATGAATTGCAAATAATGCAGCCAAGACCTACACAAAATTCGGTAACCGTCACTCTATCATCCTATCAAGTTTGAAGTAAAACCGGGGCTAAGCGTTTAGGCTGCAGAGCATTTTTAAAAAAGGGTTAACGAGTCATACGGACGGACATACATACATACGGACTTACGGACCACACAAAATGTTGGACTAGTATGTTCCTCCATGAACATTCGTTCCGGCGACACCAAAGTTATACGGAAAGAACTGATAATTTGTTAATTGTATCTGTATAATTTGTATTTGTAATTCTACCCTATTTCCGGAAACTGTTTTTGAATTTGTCATCAGGAATCAATCAATTAATTAGGTGGACCTGAAAGCTGTTTATGTTCTTGCTCTCAACCATCCCAAATTAGGGAATCTCACATGTATGGCGTGAACATAACTTTATCAATCACATTTTTTTTGTTTATCGCAAATACCAACTAAGGATAAATAATTATACAATTAATGCCTGCATACCTTCATGATTGGTACTAAATCCTCTGATGAGATTGTTGTTGCAGGGGTGTTGATGATGATGTTGGTGTATGATGCCGGGCCGAGATTTTTTTCTCTCTCCGGTCCTCCCTATAACTCCCGTGAGGGCGTACGTGACCTCCTGTCATCATAGAATGCTTTAACTGTGTTCTATTTGCCCCTGTTTCTAACTGATGTCTAGAAATCATGAAGAAAAAGGGAAAATACAACAAATTAATGATGGGTATTAAAGGTGCCATGTTCCGATCGTCTTTTGGCCCCCCCTGATTTTCCCCGAAGTATCGATTTTAATATCAGATAAAGGCTTACTTTTTCTCATTGTCATCTAAACTTTAGCCCTCAAATCCATTTCAGTTTGCAAAGATATAAACAAAAAAAAACCGGCCATATTTATGGTTTAACCGTCAATATTAAGCACGTATTGAATAGGGCTTGCCATATAATAAAAAGACAAAAAAAAAAAAAAAATATAAATAATATGCAATTTGCATTATATTGCTGTCTACATCAAAACTGCAGTTTGTTTCCACGGTACGCGATGGGGCGAACGTTCAAGTGCCAGGCTCTCATATCAAATATAGAGCCAAAATAGGAATAAATTGGAACAAGCACCTTAATGAGACTTGTCGAAAAGAGTGATGTATTTTCAATTAAAGGTACTCAAACCACATTTCCAGAAAAAAAATGCCAATTCCATCCAACCCCCACCATTCCCCAACCCCCCCCCCCATTTTTAAACCATTTATTTTTGCTATTTGGAATCATTACCAATGTACAAAATTAAACTTAAGTGCAATGAGAGATTTTGCTGCCCCAAAATTATTGTCATAATAGTAATTTAATATAGATTACACTCATAAATTTCTTTCCTTGTATTTTGGCTACAGAATGTCTTATAAGAGAGAAAGAGGTGATGTTTGATTTGCTTATATTTCAATATGAAAACATAGGCTGAATTAATTATTTTGCGTGGCGCCTAAACAAATTAGAAATTCCACAGTTTTTGTACCAAAGAAGCATTTCTCGGCTTAATTCTTTCAGGTAGGGACTGATATTTGAAGGAAATGCTTTACATCAGGGCATAAAACAGTACTTTCGATTTCTTAAGGTACAACCTGATATGTGAAATCTCTTGTTTGCCCAAGCCCTGTAATGTGAATCAGTTGTAAAATGCCAATAAAAGATTATTTAGTATTTAGAAGAACAAATGTTATTGTTTTCTTAGCCTCTACCGTGTTACCTATCGTGTCGTATCACATGGGCATTAGCATTATTTTTCAAACGAGGTGCAGCTCAGTTGTTTTATTAACCTAAAAGAGTGCTTGTTTGCCTGGGGACGCACATAGTAATCCAATTGCAGAGGGGCTAAAACAATATGTTTATACTCATTCTTTAACAGCTTTTATTCAAAGTAAGAAGCGATTGTACATATTACTAAATTTGGTAATATTTTTATTCCAACGAACTACCCCAGCTTTTTAAATCAGCTGTTTTATACTATGATGCAACCTTTGACTCGCTCCGAGCATGCGTAGCTTATCGGTTGAATGCATACTCGCTGTACCATGGCTATATCATACGGCTACGAACCAAGAAATTGGGTAATAATCCTAAGTGTTTTAAGAATTTTCTATAATCCAAATCTTATCAGCATACTTTATAAGAGAGCAGTCCAGTTTAAAACCTAACGTGTTTTAGTATTCTTTTTTCCTATACTTGTATTGTTCTATAAACTTCTGGAATTCTATAACCATCAAGTGCAAATTTAAACTAGAATTTCGGCGGTTCTCCTTCGTCGTGCCCCTTCCGCGCTCACTGTATTCAAGAATGAACGTGTTGGGCCGCTCCTGACCTTTGACCTTGGAACATGACCTCTGACTCATCAACATATGAGGGATCCCATGGGTGCCCCTCTGACACAAGTTTGTGGTTCCAATTGAAAAAACCTTAACAATTATGACACACACACCTACACATGCACAAACGGATTGCTAATGCTCCTGCCTGTCAGCTAATAGCTGGTGGCCCACAAAAAACATTTAATCCTCATTTACAGTACGTTCCTTTAATTCATAATCATTTGCCTTCTTTATCTACCATCCCTAGCAGATTCTATTGAGTGCAGAAAATATTCCAATGTTAAAGGGGAGGGGGCCCATTTAAGGATCTGAAAGTTTCATCTTGGATAATTGGCCTTCACCTCAAAAACCCCACCTGTAACGTTTCGCGCCGAATTCAAATCCGTTTGATGCGAGGCTGAAAACGGTGATTTTGTAAGCCCCATAAGGTACTCTGTAAAATCAGAGAAATTATATTGGTCGAACCAAATGGGTCACATTTTTGCTCATAACTTCCCAACAAGCATCCTTTGGGTGTAAGATTTCACGGTTAAAATGAGAAAAATATTAGCTTTTTCTGATAACAACAGGTTGACCACTTCCTGTAAATCGGGGCTCTGGGGACGAGGCTATTAGCGATCGGGTGGAGGAAAGGTGGTGTGGTATGAAGGGGGGAGGAATGAGAATGGATGGACTGAGTGTAGGGAGATAATAAAGAAGGGGTGATTGGTCGTGAGGCGTAGGTTGGGTGTGGGGTGGGGGGAGCTATTAAGTGTGCTGAGCGAGAGGTAGAGGGAGCAGGGTGGGTTATTGTAGGAGAGGTGGGGAATTGGAGGGTATTGATCGTAGAGGGGGGAATGAGGATTACGGGAGGCGTGGTAGGGTTGAGGGTAGGAAAATTTGGGGGGGGCAAGTTAAAAATGAGTTAGGGGCGGTAGTAAAGTAGGAGAGACGGAAAGGAGGGAGGGATGGGGGCGCGGGAGTTGAAGGAGAAGCGATAAGTATTATTAGGTGGGGTCAAGGGGAAGGCCATGGACCTTTAACTATGTGTAGTCAAGTTTATTTTTTTTTAATTTTTACAATAGCAAGCAAAAGAAAACAAATCCTTTTTTTTCCTCCAAGAAATAAGTAATAAACACAACCAAGCACATTATCTGTAACTGTGTGCCTCCTAACTCTACTAACTATCAGTTGCGGATGACGGGTCAGGTCTTAATATCATTGATCCATTTTCACTGTGAAAGATGAATGCTGAGCATGATGACTAAGTAAGGTTTATGGCTGATACTCCCTCAAGTATTTGAGGCTAACTAAAAAAGTAAGCAAGAGAAGACCTCATGTCTGAAAGCTGCCAAATGTAACAGAAAGATACTGTTTGTTCCTAAATCAGTACTTGATTTTGTCAACTGAACATATGACCTATAATAAACACCTCTATTTAAAAAAAAAATCACATCCCTTAGGGCATTTGTTTTATGACAATATGGTAGGTGATCCACCATGTATTATCACGCACCTGTTGAGACGTTTGCACCAGTATCCTGTTTAGAGAAAGTGGGAATCTAGGGAAAGCTCCTTCCTGGGAAATTTATCTTTTGAATGGAAAATTTTTCAATAAGGAACTACATAAAAAATGGTAGGACATCTTTGAGAATGTAACTATCTTCCCTGGGAATTAAGGCAATTTTCAGCCCTGCCAGTATCTTTCTACCCCGATCCAATCATGAATGGAACCTGCTGCTTGTCAGGTCCGGTAATGACAGACATTGCTACAACTACTGGGTATCTTAGAATGTTTACTGGTCTCATGAACTGGCATTTGGTGCCAAATGAGAGGTTGTAGAAACAAATACAAAAAACTTTCCTAATTTTTTTCAATTTCAACCAATTAAGCAACTAAAAGTTGTGGAGTTTGCATGCTTGAACAGAGAGTAAAGAACTGCAGAAAGCCACAAACGGGGGCTCTCTTTGTTTGGCTGATGCACAACACATATAATAGAGTTGTACCTTTCCGAATATCCTATCTCAGTACTGATCATCAGATCGTTGCCTATGAGCATGTACAGCCTGCTGCTTTCATAAATAAACCATTAAAAGCATTTCGGCCTTTGGAGGGGACATTAAGGCATCAGATCCATGTTCAGAGAGTCTACCTGTATGTGTCCTTATGCATGTAAGTTGTTAAAAGTAAGGTGCAAACCTCTCGCACCCTTTCAACTATCGGGTCCCCACCTCCGGGGCCTATGTGTCAGGTTGCCATTTACAGTTAAGTGCAATAAAGATAATACACGTAACTAAAATAAACATTACATTTTCAGAGGAATTCTATTTAGAAGGGGAAAATGCCCAGTCCTGAGACAATCTGCTGCATTTTTGCCGGCACATAATGGTGCACATTTGGTGTTCTGCCTGTCTTATTCATTCTCATCGCCAGTTCTTTGATAATTGATTGTAATGCTCCGTCTGGGGTTACTTGGCTAACAACATGTTGTCACATTGAAATTTTTTTTTTTTTAACTAAATTAAAGAAAGCACTTGTCCACTTTTCAACACAAAAATAATGTAGGGTTTCCCTCTTACTTTGTTTGTAGGTGGGCAAATTCACCCCAAAACGTCTCACTTGTTTGACGGGTGCAAAGTATTACAGTATCTTCTTTAACAAAGCTATATTTAAAATACAGGTATGGTTCTGGTAGTACCGTCACTACAACGTATCCTTGAAATTTCCACCATGAAAAATTTCAAAAAAAAATCAGCCTGAGTAAATGGAGGATAAGCAACAAATTCAAACTATTTTTATGGCCTGCTCCAACCAAAAATAAGAAAAAATACTGTATTTTGTGATTTTTACATATCTCAGCTAAAACCATCATGATCATGCCATGTTAGACAAAAACACATATCATTGTTTTTCATTTGTTTTATGGATAACCATCTATTGACAAAATGATTTTTCATCATTCGAATTTTAATCGCTCTTGAGCCAGCTATGGGACCCCGCTTAAAATGGTCCATTTTTTCTGAAATACTATTGGTTCGTTAGATATTACTTCATTTACTGTATGGTCGTTAACACTCAAGTTGACTTTTTGTTGACCATAATCTGTACACACTCATTATTTACACAAAGCATGTTTTGGGTCTACCATTGCGGTTTGTAAATGGGGTCTAGGTCAAATGGTCATCAGAGGTCATCTGGTACCTCATTATGATCTTGGGCAGTGGGCGGATCCAGGCATTTTGAAAAACGTCAAAATGTTACCGGGGGGCTGAAAGGATGAAACTTGTCCAAGCTCCCAAAATGGCCTGATTTTGCAAGAATTTTGCAGAATGACCTTACCGGAGGGGCGCCGCGCCCCCTCCCGCCCCCTCCCTGGTTCCGCGGGCCTTGTTGGGCCTTGAAATCTGACATAATCAAGAGTTGGATCAATAAAAGAATATAGTGCAATAACGTGCCAGCGTTAAATTTATACCATACACACATAATTGACTCACACAATTGCACACATTCTGACTCACATGCAACATACTATCAGAGGTAATCCCTATGTTGCCACCTCTACTTACAACAAGCAAATCAAGTGAATATGGTCAAATGGTGTTTGAAAACATTTTACTACCCTGTCCAATTTAGTATGAAGTCTTTGGTCACTGTGATCAAATGAGTTCACAACTCACAATAGAAACGAATCCGTACGTGCCCCGTGTTGAAGAATAGGCGGGCCCCCGTAACCGTGTTTTTGAAAATTCATTAATATTCCAATTATGGTAACCATTTGAAACGCGCACTCGCACGCGCTGCGCCTACCATGTTGGCCTAAAATGGTACATCGTTTATGCAAATGCGTGAATATATGATAAATTGGTACACACCACGGCTAGAAATCGGGAATATATGATAAATGGTAGCACCACTCTATGGAAATAAGTATTGCACTGCGGGAAAAGATGGTTACGACGCCCACTTGCTTTTGAGCTGGCGTTTGGCTATCTAGGTTTAATAGAAATCTGTGCACGTCAACTACTACAGCGGGTTTCATTTTAACCACATACAGACTCACACACATGTAACTTCCAAAACATTCCTATGTGAAGATTTACAAGCAGAGACAGAACAAAAATAACATGAAGCGATGTTTTGGATTATCAACCATAACTTACAGTCAGTTATCATGAATATTGACAACAGTTGGAGTTCATCTTTTTACACATAGCATAGGTTTATTGCAGTTGTAAAAAACCGATTATTATTAAAGATGGCAATGAGAGAGCTCAAGACATCCATATATTATTTATGTAATTGATTCTTATGAATATACACTCATATATTTCTTAATGTGAAATTTAAATGTCCCTCAAAAAGTGAAAAGAGGTATTTGATTTGTCCCTATATTATGAAATGTTTGCTACTTGTCCAATTACAATTTTTTAAAAATTAAAAAATTACACCAAAAGAAAAATTTCTCATCTTATTATTTTTAGGGATGCTTGATATGTAAATCCCCTGTGCAACCTTTCATTTTTCTAGCCATTTTTAAATTTTTAACAAAAACTAAAACCAATATGAGGCAATGTATTATGCAAATAAAATAACTCATTAAAAAAAAAACAAGAATATTTTTTTTTCTCAAAATGAATAATAGTTTCTTGGCAACGATTTTAAAGATGGGTGGTGTGTTACCAGAAAGCACGATTTATTTTTCTTGGCCTTATTACCATTTCTGGCACATATTTCAAGAGCTTCCTATACCTACCTAAGGGATGTCATTCGAGTTTCATCATACCGACTTCATCACCCCCCAATGCCAATGGTATGAACTTTGTGTGCTTCTAGAATATGTGTCTTCGGTTGAAATAAAAACCCTGCATGGTAAGGTTTTTTTATAAGCAAAAAATAAACGTGAAACGTGATCCCTGTATATTAACGCTTTTGTTTGCAATTTTTTTATATCACATATGACTTTGAGAAATTTGTAGTACAGGAACGCCCACTCTACAGTGGGAGCAATAAAAACCCTACATTCAGGAAAGATTGGGGTTTTCTTCAGGGTTAACGTTTTTGTTTTTTTGCTTCACTGTTTGCTTTGGTTGTTGTACAGGGAAAACAGGCCACATAAGAATTTTTATTTGGTGTCTTTCGACTTTTGGTCGAAGCTATGCCAATTTTGCGGAGAGACCTAAAAAATTAGTTTGGCCGATTTTATGTTAGAGCCAAACCTATGCCGGAGAGACTTGACACCGACGTATACCATAACACATTATAGCAAGAACACTTTCAACACAGCATTTTCGATGGATCGATTTCTTCCGACAAAACAGATCAGTTGGAATCAACTGTCTATTGTGTAATATAATTTAATAAACTATCTTCAAAAAATTAAATTACCATTGTTCAATCATTAAAGAGTCAGTTATTGAAAATCACTCCATATCAATGTCTCGTTCATGAACATAATGAAACTGCTCAGAGATTTTTGTTTTCCATCTCTAAGGTAATTATTTGCACAAATACAGTATACTCAGCGTAATTTTTAAATTTGCACGAAGAAAAAAGCTGAAGTTTTCTGTAATAAATCGGAATTAAAATTTAAATTTCAATATCGCACTGATGGTTTTTCAAGCGGAATACAAAACTTTCTATGGTTTCACTTTTGCCCCCAAGGTTTAGTTGTAGGTTAAAAACAATGAAAAATCTGCGGAAACCAAAGTAAAACGGTGGTCTTCACCAGCATCACTTTCTATTTGGGAAATTGAACATTTTACTCAGCATTTTCTTTTGTAATCTATGGGATATTATTTTTATAATTTTTCAATTACTCTCCCACCTTCTATTGTTTAACAATAATTTGGTGTTAAATGTTTTTACTCAAATCACTGCTGAAGACCATGTTACTCTATGTAAGCGATGCATCTTGGTTTGGCTCAAAATCGGCCAAACAGGATTTTTTTGTCTCTCCGCAAAATAGGCATAACTTCTCTTCCTACAAGTCCAAATGACAACCAAATAAACGTTTTTCTGATAGCCTGTTTTATCCCCTTTAATAAACCATGCAAACATTTGAGCAAAAACACTTCTTAACATTTGTTAATTATTTTTTATTTCGGAATGTAGGAGTTTTTTTTTGACTCACACTGTCTAAGGTTATGCTTGAATGGGAGATACCGTAAAATGGGGTGAATAGGGACAATTTGTTTATATTTAGATTATAGCTTTCTTACTTACACTCATACGCTAAACTAAATGGTGCATTATTCTGTCCACCATCTTCTCTCATCAGTGAAAAACATATCTTTATTAGATAATTTCTTACGGACAAAAATATGCCTGTCGCCCATTGACCCCGCCTTGGGTGAATGGGGACAACCACCTCTAGCACTGATTCTGAAGTGGCTGTGATTTTTACCCTACGAATAAGACTAGAGAGAGCACGTCATACTGCTTTGGAGAACTCAAGGACAAAAATATTCAAAACATGTACCCAATATGGTCAAATGTTGACATTTTCCGTGCATATTGACCTTTTTCAATTGACTTTTTTCCCCTACCCCCTGCAAAACCCAGGGAGGACCCTGGGAGAATGATTACTGGTTAGTAGGGGGGTTTCCCCTCCTAACAATAAACCAACAGTTGGCTACTCTAGCCTCAGAAAAAAAGTATGCCCAAATGTTCGCAGGGTTAACATTTTTTTCACGGACATACTGCGGAACATACATACGGACAATGGACGGACATACGACTTACATACTGACGGAGCCCATTTTATAGTCCCCTCCCGAATTGGGACAATTACTCATCATGTCACAATGGGGGGGGAATATGGACAATTTTGAGGTTAAAAGGACCTTTTGGATTATTGTTTGCATCGTAAACTTCTTTTGGTGGATGTATTAGCCAAACTTAAATGTAATTTTGTTTAATCTAGTACCCAACAAATACCACAATAGAAGTTCACTGTGTTTCATTTATCTTTTTGAATTTGGTGTCCCTATTCACGCCATTCTAACAGATTCTCTAAAACACAACTTTGAAAAAATTAAATACTGCCAAACAAACTAAACTGTGCTTTTCATCATGTTGTAGGACATGATGAAGGCTAGTATTCGGCAGAGTAAATCATTTTTCGCCCTGTTTTGTGGTAAAGAAATTTTTGACACATTTTTCTTACAGCAATTGAAGGAAAATGTAACAAGAATAGTCTTTAAAAAGACACCATCGCTTAGCAAGGCATTTTAGACTTCATATGTTAGTGTAAATACTTGAGATCATAGGAAACCCTCTCGTATTAGCGAGATTTATTTACAGGCATCAACCATACTCTTCATCACCTTTAATTTTGAAATACCACAGTTTGGAAATGGCCCCCCCCCCCTTATGGTTGTTCAACAATGTGGAATGCTGTGGGTAGATTACAAAATTTAAACTTACAGGAAACAGGTTTTAAAACAACACTTTTGTCACATGAGGCCATGAGTATCCTATGGCACAGTTCAATAGTCCCCCCCAGCTTTTCATTCACAGTGTATTTAGAAAACCACCCTCCCCTGAAATTTTGGTATAATATCTGATACCTAGAATCACACAAGATCAATTCATGTCAATGCACGTACAAGCAGCCCACTGAACGGTGCCCTTGGTAGAGCATCTAGTGTATGTTAATCTGGGCATTGTCCACATAATGGCACTCTCAAGACCACGGGTCAGATCATCCATTACATGTCCCATTAACTGAGAAGTTTTCCACTGTGATGGGTGGCATGTCATCCAATCAAAGTTTTGTTTCTATCTGCTAGGAAATGTTAAGTTAAAAAAAAAAAAATACCTAGTAATAGTCCTTAATTCTTCAATAATGGGACCCGAGGGCCTTCTGTACTGCGACATGAGGACAACCACCAAGACCTTTGATGACTGTGATATTCTGCCAATCATTTGCTTGCTTGGTACACATATGCTAGGGTACTTGCACTGTTGTGGCTTTTATCCACTCCGACTTTATAAACCATTCTTCGATGGAAAAAGCGCACATCATGGCCTCCAAAATTAACGAGTACACATCTGTTATGTTATCTTTCAAAATTGTTGGTTTACTCTCTCAACTAAAAATACCAAGCAGTAGCCAGGATTTATAAGATTAAAAAAATTCAGGTTCCAAACCTTTCCTGTTTTTTTGCTCATATTGACCCATGTCCCTTTTCACCAAATTTTATGGTACTCTTAATTTATTATAGGAATATGATTGGAGAAAACCTTCCTGCACTAGGCCTGCAGGGAAGGGTGAAATGCTGGCATTAATCCTACATTTATAACACTGAAATATAACGATGATGATGATGATGGTGGTGGTGATATGAGGACGCCGATGAGAATCACGCCTGTAAAAAGTGGGAACTGGAACCTGTTTCTGGAAAAGTTTTCCTATTTGGAGGGAAAATTTTTGTCATTAAATAAAGAAATACATAGAATTGAAGTAAATTTGGCAAATCTTGGAGGGAAATTTTAATTGTGTTCCCAGGATGAATTTGGCATTTTTTCCAGCCCTGATTGACAATGATGATGATGGTGATGACAACCACAACAATGCCAATAACAATGACTGATTATTCCCCACGCAATTTGGTGGTTAGTTTTTTGATATGTCTAATCCAATGCTTATTTCATCTATTTTTTCATACAATTTGGACTAAAGCATTCGGCTTCTAAAAAAAAATGCAGCACAAGCTTGGCGAGCATCAACCATCAACCAAAGCATTTCCCCCTTACCCTATCTTGATGGTAGAAACTCAGTAAACACTTGACTTTATGAAATTAGCTAGCTCCTTACTGATCAATTCTCAAGAGCCATCTTTTTGATATTGGAACTGTTGGTAAAAGTCACATTTTCATGACGCTCCTAGTGTATATACACTTCCAACGAAAGCTAACCAGACACTGCCAATTTGATATTTATTTCCTAAAATAGTTTGAGGAGAGTTGATTTCAAGAGAAAGTAGGTTTTTATGTCAGCCTGAAAAGGGCTGCTGATCCCTGCTAGAATGAATGCAGGAAAAGCATGTCAGAATTAATGGAGTTGTCGTCATGCCTGCATTTCGTTTTTACAGGCTCACTGAGTGGTCTAATAACTACAACAATTTGGAAATACATTTTTAAAAGTCTCAAAAGAGAATCTAAAATTGTAGGGTTTAATTAAGTTTTATAAATTCATTCTATTGATGTTTTCATGGGCCAATTACCAAATTCAAAATGAACCATGGAAAGAGAACGATTCTGCTTGTCTAACCAAACCTATCAAAAATAAATGGTTTAAATGCAGGTAGGACCCGGCTATTCACAAGGGCAGGTGCGAAGGGGGCACATACCCCGGTTGGGTTTGCTAGTCGGGGGAAAGATTCATTTACGAAGAATCATGTATTATTAAAGGTGATTTCGTGATTCCTAGCACTTTGTTTTATTAATTGCTCATAGAGTATCCTTGAGAAAAGTCTATTCACAAAATTGGTGTGATTCGACCTGTGGTGTGTTCTGAGCAAATACTTGTTTCCAACAGTCCCATAGGCCACTAGTGCTGGAAAAGACAATTGGAATTTCTTAACAGATACGACCAAATTTGCACGTAAGATTAGAAACAACACAGGGATTACTATATGGTCAGTGAACAAACCATCTCAATTTTCTAATGGTTTACGTCAGAAGACGAGTGTGTGGATCACAAAATGCCCTGTAAAAGCCTAAATTTAGGTCGACACTTGCTTTAAACATTAATTTACCATCAATTCAGGGGATTATTATTGTGGTCCCACTAAAAACAGGGGTGGTAGGACATGCCAACCCTAACAGCAACAGCAAATTCAAAAATGGCCATCAACATCTGCCGTAACCAAGTGCTAGTCTTTTTTAAACGGCAGGACGGAAGGAGGCGATTTCTACACATATTAAACGTTTACACACAGACTTGAATAAAGACTTACAATGATCGCAAAAAGGACTTGGAAACACTAAGAGTCTTTGTGATAAGTTTCCCCCACGCCCCATGCCAATGTGGAAGCGACAATGCATCGGCATGTTTTCTAGATGTCACAACATTGAACGGGGGAGAGGGGGGGGTGGGGGGTGTGGAAAGGAAAAGTGACTGCTTAAGGTTTCCCAGCACTATCATAATATTCATTATACACCTATTAAAGCCACTACCAGTGATTTTTGCCAGTTTGTCTCAAAGTGCTAGTGTAGTCATATCAACACCTTACCTTATATTACTTTTCTTTGTGAAAAACAGAAACTTAGGCATTTTAAACGGTCTTGAAGATGCCATTTAGGCTGTTTCTGGGCTTAAAAAGTCGGATCCAGACTTTTATTAGTAAACAAAGCATAAAAAATCATAATATCTTGACAAATACGGCTGTGTTATGCTTAGCCATTTACAGGGTCTTTACTACAACCAATTTCCAATACACACAGTACAAAAAATGCCTTGGTCAAAAAATAGGGGGCGCGATTTGTGACATGATGAAGAAATTGCTGATAGTGGCTTTAAACAAATACACACTTGATTTCATGAACGTGTGTGTGGTGTTCCAAGGATTTCTTCGAGGATGTAGGCCTGGTCACAAACTATTTAAAATTAACCTGAATAAGGGGTTTGCACTTCCGTTTAGTGCAATAACGGGGGGGGTCCTAGGGACCCCCCCTAATAAAAACCCATTTCCCTAAAGGATTTTTTTGATCAAATCCACCACATGTTTAGAAGGCTTCAAAGACATCAACAATAAAGAAATAAAAACGAAAAGAAAGGTGTTCAGTAGAAAATTAGGGGCAAAACATTGATTTTAATGTTGCGTCAAAATGTGCGAAAAAAGACATAATTTGTTTGCATTTGTCTACGCAGTGCGTCACCTAGACTAGTGCTGATTGCTTTTAATGGTGAAGAATTTGAATATATGTACATATACGCACCAACATAAATGTCTCATGCCATTTATATTTTTTAGGTTACTTGTAAATTACCATAGGTTCCTACAGGAAAAACCGCGACATGTGTATATTATAAATATTATGGGCATCCATGGCCCTCAACTTTACTTCCCAAGATTTTTTAATTAAATTTCTATTTAACTTTGTTTATGTCACTGGGTGTATTGATTATGAAAATCCGAATCACAGTAAACTCTATAGTAAATTCAAACCATAGTGTCACCGCGGGAAAAGTTTGGACAGCGTCGATTACTTGGGAAAGGAGGCAGACTATGTGGACTCGATTCACCTAGGCCTGCTTCCTGAACAAAAAAAACTACGATAATCTAGCCTTGCATGTATACAGAAGAGTACAAAGACTTTTTTGTTCCCTTGTATCCAAAACACGGGCGCTCAAGCCTTAAAAGTCAGCAACGTTCAACTCACATGTACAATGAATTATATTAAAGGCAAATACGATTAGTCAGATGTTTTGAGAGTTAATGTGGCTATATGCGTTTACGTTACTTGAATGATTTCATTAAGCCACATAATTGATTTTTTTGTGCTAGTGAACTATATGCTTCAATAGAATTTAGCGGTGGAATTGTTAATTTCCATCCCAAATGGAAATCCCTCATTTTCAAAAAAAACAAAACGCCAGTTACCTTCGAAAAAGTACTAGCGGTGACAACGATGGGATGAATCTTACTATAATAAAGATTTTTTATTTTTGTCGGGGTACTTCGTTAGTGCATAAGGGGGGGGGGCGCCTAGGGACCCATGCTAATTAACGCAAAAAAAACGACACGAGTGGATTGATTTTTTTTGCACCAATGCAAGGCGCAACTACAAGTTAGACAAATAAAAAAATTAAAACCAAATGATATTCGCGCGTTAAAAATCGCATGCTGAAAACAAAAAATGGGTCCCTAGGAACCCCCCCCCCTTATGCGTTTAAGTTTAATCTAAATGACTGGTTATTGAATTACACACTATTTTGGGCAAACGGGGTTAATCCCACTACCCCCTACAGATTTTGAGTCAAATAATTTATTCCAAAATTATCATGCTATTACTAAATTTGACTAGGTTAATCCAGGGGTTTCTCAATAGGCGGCCCGCGAGCTAAATCTGGCCTGCCAACCATTTATTATTGGCCCTTCACCTGCTCTAAAATATAAAGGGAAATATAAGAATTTCAGGTGTATTTGGCCCTCACGTAGGGACTTTTCAAATGTTGTTCAGCATTCTCTTGCCTTCAGCTACAATAACTGAGAACCCCTAGTTTAAGAGATTTTGTAATATAACTGAGAAAGAGATGTCCAGAGTATCAGGCAATTCGAGTTCCCCAAATTCCCCTTCGAAATCCCTGCCCAACTCGAGCATGCCGTGCCTAAACCCCCTTACTCAAAAGATCTCCTCATGTTACTGGACCTTCACACACTCCCAGTGGGGCATGCTGGTTTTCTAAAAATGCCTTACTACTCTATTAATAGCTGGAAACTGTTAAAATAAAACATTAAACAAAAATTATCTCAATCCATTTTTTCATTTGAGTAGAAGACATATCTTTACTCCTCCCTCCGGCCCTTTCCCTTCCCAAGTTCATTTGCACAGGTTTCTTTTCAAAATATTCATTCAAAAGAGGAAGAACTGCTTCTTGTAAATGTGGTCAAGAAATCGGTATGGTCCAGTTTCCATATCGAATGGAGCACATTAGAGGTCAAAGAAGGCGATGAAGTGGGGTAGGGCAAAATATTTTTTTTTAATTTTCCCGTTTAAATGTAAACTTTTCATCTTAATATTAACTCATTATTAGGGCCATTTCTTTTTCAGATCATTAGTGAGCCTGTTTTTTTTTAAATTTGAAAACAGGTGAACTTGTATTACCAATGTATAAATATGCAACACCCGAGTGGCGCGATCACTCGAATGCTAAAATAGAACTCATCAATGACTACACCATAACTCGCCAAAAATAACTCTTAGAAGCATAACTCATCAATAACCCCATCATAAATCCAACCAAAATAACTATGAAATTGTAAGTGAAGGATCAATGGCCAAATGATGACTTTTGGTGAAATGTTGACTTTTTTTTACATGTCCCACCCCCTGTATCAGGGGAAGACCCTGCTGCGGAATGAATAACATGGTTATTAGAGAACTTCTACAATATGCGCCAAATTCCTTACTCTAGGCTCATCTAGAAAAAAGATATGGGAAAAATGGTGAACTTTGTGCTTTTGTGCAATATTGACATTTTGACATTTCCCAAACCCTTCAGACCCAGGGGGAATGAATGGTTTGTACAACATGTAGGGGCTTGTGGCCCTCCTACAATATACACAAGATTGACTACTCTAAGCTTAGCTAGAAAAAAATATGGGAAAATACTAATCTTTTCTTTGTGCAATCATATCAACTTACACATTTCCTACCCAAGGGAGGACCTGGGGAATGAATTACACATGGTTAGTAGGGGCTTTGTGCCCTACTACTACCCAAGTTTGGCTGTTCTATTTTCTAGCTCATCTAACAAAAATGGCCACTTCCAGAGTTATCATTTTTATATTTATCCTAGTCCCTGTTCCAAAGTCATTTGGCAGTAAACAAAAAGTGATTTATTTTGTCCAGAATATCCAGGAAATGAATTTGGATGTAAACAGACACTGACATGATAAAATCATATCCACAATTAACACAATTCCATGGATTGATAAAGCTGAAGCAGCCACCATTCTACATGCAGCCAACCATCCGTTTTTTTCCCTCTCACATATTTCAACCACTCTTCCAAAATTACTTAAAAGACAACCAATAACTAGAGTCACTCAAGTGATACTGTCTGTGACTTTTTACCCTCTGAATAGACTGGACTTTCCAGATTTCTTGACCATCTCTCACAACATCTCTGAGTTTTGTATTACCTGACTGTTTTCAGACATTGCTGGCCTATCATGTGGTTGTGTTAGGTTGCAAGTATGCCAACTGATTTCATGCGTGCTCCCCTCTCCGCCTCGCTGTCCTAACTGGCATGTTCTCAAAACAACTTAAACCATAGTAGTCATCTTTTCTGAAATATCTGAAATGTAAAAAAGTTACGATGGTGGTTACAAATTTGAAATCTTTATGCCCCACTTGGATAATTCGATTTTGTCCATTAAAGGCACTAGCAGTGATTTGATAAATCAGATAAACAAAAAAATCCATCAAAAATAAGATTTTTTGCCTGTCTGGAACGAGTATTGGTCTTCTAACATACCCTGCAAGTGTACGCCCAAACGCAGCCTAATAAAGACAAAATCGGTATTTTAGTTATAAATGTCCGAGACGGACACTTTCTACAAACGTAATTGAATGGAGATTAGTACTTTTGAACACTTGCCGTTTTTCTTCCTTTTCTGTTAATTCTTCATGTTGGAAAAATTAAACTATGAGAATTCAACAGACTAATCCTTCCACTTTTATACTATTCCTTCAAATTTCAATATTTTCATTATGTCGGATAAATCACTGATAGTGGTCTTTAAGGTCCAGCCGTCCACTTCCATATTTATAAGTACATACCTTTTATAACCCATTCTACTCATATTTTGCATCGATTGTAAGAATTTTTTTAACACAAAAAATTCGTCTTTTTAAACTGCAGGCCTAACTTTACATAAGGTCCACTGTGGTACTTTAAAATGTTACTTTCTTATGACGGAATTAAAGGTGCATTTTGTGGATCTTAAGAACTTCTCCTTTTTAGGTTCAATGGATACCCTAAAAAGGCTGTTTCCAAGAAAATATTATGATAATGCATTTTTAGATGTGGAAGCGGCTCTAAATGCTGATCGCCATTTCTTGTGTTATTGTCCAATAGTAATAATATAAAAATCAGGTGGTATGGACTTATGTCCTAGATTCAGGGACAGCTTTCTTGTACATTCTTGAAAAAAAATGTTTATCAGACAGTATGGGACCTACTTGGATGTTAAAAAAAATCAAGAAAAGAATACCAACATAAACACGAGCACCTGGTGCTGTAGTTAAGCAGGTTAATATGGGCCTTTGGTTAGAGGTTCTCCTGACCAAGTATGATGACTTAAGGAATAATTTATGCACAAGGAGGCATTTATAAGTTTTAAAAATTGCCCCTTTAATCGCCCCTTTAATCGGTAAATCTGTGACCACCCAATATGGGTCTTGGGTCAGGGTTGAGGTTCTGAGTACATTTGGTGATTATAGCAATTGATTTGTGGGCCAACAAGGAATTTATAGATTTTTTTGCTGCATCAGCACAAGCGTTTGCAACAAGACACATTTTGGCAGTTTGAAGAGATAGATAGACGATAGAGTAACACAATTGCCATCACAATACAACGACGAATGGGCTGTAAAGTCGCCGATTGATTCTGAGCTATAGGCCAAATTACACGTACAGGTAATAATATCATGAATTGTGTAGATTCTGTTCAAGAAATAAAAACTTTTATGTAGCCCTTCTAAATCGTCACACAAAAAATCAGAGGCCAACAATTATTCCGGATTATGTGAATTATCCAACAATTTCTGACGGGGTGAGTAATTTCAGAAATTATTCTCTACCAATGTCCAGTATAAACTGCAAAAAGAATGTTCAATGCCATGATTCTCAAGCGCCATTTCGGTAAACACACGTACACTTGCCAGGCAAATGTGGCATCAAAACAAACTGAGAATTTTGACCTTTCTATTTTAACAAGTTTCGAAGCTACCTTGTGATGATTTTGTAACAATTAAAGAACATTTTCAAAGGCCCTTTGGCTGCAAACCTGGTTAATAAGCGGCGAAAGGAGAAACCCGATTTGGTGAAATTGTGCCACGTACCTTGTAAGAGCTTGTGAGACCCCATGATATACTTCCGTCGCAGCGAGCGATTGATGTGTGCAATACCAGATTTTAACCCTTATCAAGTGTTACGCAATCTCACGAGCAGAAATCGCTCGCTGCGACTGGAAGTTTAATCATGACTTTAGTGTGAGGAATGTCAACGTGGATCAGCGGTTCGCATTATTTTACAAACACTGCTAACTGTATCGCGGATAAAATACCGTTTTCAATTATAATCCTAACCACTTTTGAGGTATATTATTCTATTAAATAGTCAAATTATGGTTGGGCTCGGCTGATGCTTGCGATTGCTTTTCTGTTTGTTGTATTTTGCCGTATTTTGGGGCATGGAGCCGGGATCGTCTAGTGCCACTCATGGCGTGGTAGTGTCAGAGAAAAGAGCGTTGGTTAGCCTATAGTAATTATGCTGAAATGTAATGAGCTTTTTAGCATTTTTCATGATGTTACCAAGCTAAATATCCTTGTTTTGTTTACTCTCTTGTGCATGCATTTTACTATTTGTTACATGTATTAATGTTTCCAATTGTAGGAACATTTTCGCAGTTTACTGGGGCATACTCAATTCTGTTATTATTATTTAGTAATATACTTTTCAAATTACATAACCAAATTAATTTTAATAGATAAGTTTGCAGCCTATTCACAAAATTTTAACAATGAAACATGTTTGAAATTTTAGTATATTGGATCCAGACAAAAAATGTGTCATCCCAAAATATAAGTACGCCTTTGTATATTAATTATTCAAATTGGTGTACAATTATTCCAAATGTAATTAACGTATGAATGGAAGTATTTCAATAAAATAGGACATTCTCAAACATGTAAGAGAAACTTTTTTTTCTTTTCATGATAAAGCAAACATGCCAAACAACATTTTGCACTTGAACATGACGGTTATTGTAAAGTTTATGCAAATCGCTTCGCAATTACCACCTAATGTAATTATGAAAGAAATTTGAACCTTGCTATTTTTCTTTTTAAATTTCAATGAAGAGTATTTCACATTATTTCCGCAGAGTTTCATGAGGATTAAAGCATGGGAACACACCCCCGTTGCTATGTTGTTGTTGTGCTTCACTTTAAAATAGGCCTTTTTTGCATCCTAATACTTTGGAGGCATCTTTCTCAGAAACTGTCTTTTTAAGATGCCCCGCACTTCATTTGTATACTTTGGACTTCTGAAACCAAATGCATCATGTAGGTATCATTTTAAGCTGAAGAATCCCCCCTTTTCAAAAAGGTTAGATCTCAAAAAGATCGCAAATCACTTTAACAGCCCGTTTTGTGGTGGATGGTCACAAATGTGTACAAAATTGGCCCATCGGACAGTGAGTGTGGTCGACCACATTTGGGAAAGTTCTTCATCACATCAAAAGGAAACATTTCCCGGGCCTAAAATAGAACCATTTGTAGTTTTACATTTTGTAGAAAAAAATGCTAGCGTAAAATGGGAAACCCACACCCAGCTATTCAATATCATCCTTTAGCTTTTATATAAAATTACTGATACTGACTACCATCAAGAAATGTAATTCTTAACAGCTTGAAATGTAAGCAAATTTCATTGGCTGATGCCTGGTTTCAATTTGTAATTGAACCCGGGTAGTAGTGTGCTGCGTATTAACATTATTTGTAGATTGATGCACTCACGTCATACTGCACTTTGCTACATTCGTGCGCAAATCCAATGTTGCCTTTTGTTTCGTAGTTCTTTTTGCATTCACTGGGATTGTTCAATTTTTCTCACTGGGTAGTGTAGTGGCAGTCCTTTCTTATTGTATTTAGGCCATAATGAACATTAAATTACATTAAGAATAAACCTGTGAAATTATAAATCTGTTTAAGAAGAGATTAAGGTATGATTTTGGGAACCGGTACTCTCTTTTCACAATTGAAACACAGCGAATGCCATTATTTTTTGCGTGGAAGGACTCTGCCTCCGGCCTCATTGCTCCACTTATAATAATGGTTTCGCCTTGGGTTCAATTTGTGGTAACGATAGTTACCGGTTTCTTGAAAATCATCCTTTATTTTACAAATCTAATTACAGAACAGCTTAAGCCAGGTAAGACCAAAATGCAATTCTTTATCAGTGTGCCTTTAACCTCGTTTGTGTGCCTTAACTTAATCAGTTTGCCTTTAACAACTGATTGCCAGGCAGGTGGATTGCAAGATACAGTACAATCCCATATATGACAGGGTATTTTACCTCAATCTCTATATGCCAAAAGGTTTCAATCAGTGGATTTTATTTTTGTTGGGACTTACTCGTGCTCAAGAGGCTGCAAAGACTCGGTATACTGTTTCTAGATTTTACCCATTTTTATCCAGAATTTTATTAAACAAATCTTGTAACCAAAGCAAGACATTGGACATTAAAAAAAATCTTTAATAGCAGTAACCTTATGAATATTTGACTTTCAGCAGAATTTGAGTACATTTAAAAAAACTTAAATACTCAGTACATTAGGAATATTTGATTCAGTATAAAAGATTTAGGTAATTTCAATCAAAGTTTAGACAATGGTGACCAAACAAAATAACCTATATCAGATCACGACATCACTGATGTCACAGTGGGGTTTGTTTACACAGAACTCTGCAGTGATGATTGTTAAAATACTCAGTAACATTATGAATATTTGACTTCAGTTATAAAAGATTTAGGTAAATTTCAATCAAAGTTTAGACAATTTTGACCAAACAAAATAACCTATATCAGACGACATCACTGATGTCACAGTGGGGTTCGTTTACACAGATCTCCGCAGTGATGATTCAGGTATATCCTCATATGTTTTGAGTGTGGATAGGCAACATCCAGAGGGTGTTTTGAATCAATCCCATAATGCATTGCAATGTGCCTATACTGAACTGTACTAAACACATGTCAGTACTTAGGGATAAAAAGTGTTCCAAATGTTTAAGAACCAAAGGACATTTCTTGATCATGCTAACAACTCTCTAAGTACTATTGTGGGCTAAAATGAGCAATGAAAGTCAGGGTTTTTTATGTGTTAAGAATAGGATTTTTGTGAGATCACATGACCCTATTGAGGTGAAATTTCCCAAAACTGGTGCATTGTGGGACTGACACACCCTCTGGGCAACATCATAGGCTGCATTCCCTTCTCCTTAAAGACACTATCAGTGATTTATCCAAAAGAATAAACAATATTTGAAATTGGCAGGAATAGCTTGAAAGTGAAGGAAAAGCCTATAGAATTCTCATACATTACTTTTTCCAACTGAAGAATTGACAGGAAAGGAAGAAAACGCCAGTGTTCAAAGATACGAATCTCCATTCACTTACGTGTTGTAGTAAGTGTCCGTTCGGACACTAATAACTAAAATATTCGATTTTGTCCTTATTAGGTTGCTTCTGGTCCTATCATTTGTAGGGGATGTTAGAACGCCTATATTTGTTACAGACATGCACAAATCTGATTTTTGATGATTTTTTTCGATTTTCTGATTTAGCAAATCACTGATAGTGCCTTTAATCTCTCAACTCATGACATTAAAGAATTTTCTCTTGTATTTTTGTATAATTTAAAGGCACTATCAGTGAATCACCCAAGAGCGTCAAAATATTTGAAATTTGCAGGAATAGCTTAAAGGTGAAGGATAAATCTGTAAAAATCTGTATTTTTCCAACTGAAAGATTGACAGAAAAGGAAGAAAACAGCAGTATTCACAGAGATATGAACCTCCATTCAGTTATGTGTTGTAATAAGTGTCCGTACACTAATGACTAAAATATCTGCATTTGGTTTAAGGATACCTAAACTTGTTCCAGACATGCAAAAATCTGATTTTAGATGATTTTTTTTTTTTATTTTCTAATTTATCAAATCACGGATAGTGCCTTTAATGTATAGTTTGATCTGTTGTATTATCATCCACTATTTATATATGTATTTTTATCAATTGACTCTTCGCTGTGTAAAGCAATTAGACTTCCATGTGTATATTACGATTGTTATTATTACAACTATTATTGTTATTATTTTTATAATAACAAAATGGGGTTATTCTCTGTACCAGAGAGTTGAAATGAAACTAATTACTAGTAACACATCTTCATCACAGAAATGAGCACCCGAGATTTTAAAAAAATCACCGCCATTTCATCAAGTTTACTATATAATTTTCCCCATAATTTCCCTGCACTTCATTCAATGTTTCTACTTATCTCAGCTCACTTAATTGCCACCGCCAAAAATTCCCCAAATCTCTAAATTCAAAATTAATTAACTGAAATACATTCAAACTAAAAATTCTTTCCTCTGTAGATGTTAATTTGCAAATTTAATTACATGTACTTCTGTCAGCTGTTTATTCTCTATCTTGTAGTTAATATCAATTACGATCATTCATCAGCTTCAACGGGAAAACAAACTAGTACTGCACAGGTGCTGAATTAATTACCGTCATGTTCATTTGATGCAGTATACAGCACTCCACTCGCATATTTGTACTAAATTGGTTAGGTATTGCTATATTCAGTACACTACTACCAGAACGCAGATTGTGTAAATATGCTTGAAAAATCAAAAGTGGGTCAAGAGTTTTCTTGCAAAGGAAGTTAATTTGCTACATACAAAGTGGAAAAGTATTCTTGATTAAAAGGTCATCTGTGAGAAATTGAGTCTTGTTCCCATCACTTAATTCACCAAATTTTTGAATTTGGTAGAAGGAACGTAACAAAATATCAAATGAAGACATTTCATGTGTAAAAAATGCAGTGAAAAAAAACTAAGTTAATTAATTTTTTTTTAAAGTACAAGAAAGACGAAGGTCTATATCAATTTAATTGCTGAGCAATAAACCCTCAAAGTAGGCATTCCATGTTGCAAGGCACTTTGAGCAACAATTCTGGCTAAATTTGTGAAACTTGGGGGGGGGGCAAAAAAAGAAAGAAAAATGGAATTGGAATTTTTGGTTTGGCACATATCCATAGCACCCCATGCGTACCTCTGGAACTTGAGCAAATCTGAGAGGTCATGGCAACAGCCCTCTTGAATTGGAATGGAATGGAATGGAATGACCCAGTTTCACCAAGGGGATTGTAGACTCATTCACATGTGACACTGCCTTTGTGAATTTGAATAACTCCCCAAGCTTTTTATTGCTAGCCATTTAGAAACAAAAATTATGAGATGAATATTGATTTCATCCTCTTTAGTAGCCTTTAATATACATGTTCACAGGTGTGTTTGTATTCTGTAATTACTTCCATATGAAATGCAAATCATTTGTGCACATTAATCATCTATTTGAAAACTAAGAGTAGCACCAATATTAAAAAAACAAAAACACATTCCTACATGAGATGTCAATGTTCCTATAGTCTGATTTTTTATTCCTGTCAGTAAATGCATATTGTCGATGGTACAAGCTCATTTGGAGGGGATGTGTTGAGATCAAGCCGTATTAACAGCTGAAATGCTCAACTTTGTTCAACAGAAATAGATGCTTTAACCCATTTAACGTGAACTTTTTTGTATCGAATATATAAAGGCTTCATACCAGAATCTTCATACCAGAATAGATTATCGTAAAGTCTGAGACGCGCTATCGATTCCTTTGTTTGGTGTCAATCAAAGAAAGGATAAAGTGTCATGAACATGGAGGTTGGGTGAAGAGGAGGATTAGGCCACGTAAATATTGTAGTTTGTTTTGAGTGACCAAAACTCTAAAATCCTTAAATGATTGGACCAAGCTGTCAAATATTATTTCTGGAACAAGACAAATAAATGTAAACGTATCATATTTTCTAATATTCCTTAGTGACGTAAAAGAACTTATTACTTATTCGTGTCATTTTCTTACGTTGAATGCTTCAGAGTTTGTTCAAGTTTGTTGTTTGGAATTTATTCAGTGCATTTGCCTTGTAATATTTTCTTTGTGAGAAAAGGGACATTTTTTAATTATGGCCATAATCTTATTCCGGTATCGTGACATCCAATTTCTATTGTACTGATTGGGTAAAGCATAGAACCTTTCAGAACGAATGGAATTGTCGACATGCCCCAAAAACTTTTAAAGAAATGACAGGTATAAAAAATCCTACTATAGTAACTTGTTTTAGTATAAATCCTCTCATGGAAACATAAATTTTGATTTTTTTTTTTTTTAATTTCATCTATTTTTTGAGATTTAGAAGGTAAACATTTTTAATTCTTTCACACAGGTGGCAAGCGTATACAATACTTAAGACCTGGTATCATTCTCATATAAAATTGGATTAATTGAGCCCAATATTTCAAAACTCAGGGCGTGACCAGGGCGTGACCAGGGCGTAAATCATGCGATTTTATGATTATCATGTTTCGGATCCGATATTTTCAACACTGACTCCTCAAAACATGATAATCATTAAAATTGGAACTTAAACAAGAAAGCCATTTAATGTCAACTAAACAATGCTTTCAATAATGCAAAACAAGTAACTTGGAGAAGTCTTCAAAAAATGTCATCTGCCAGTACAGTCTGTGAATGGGGACAAAGTTCACATGAAGTCACCGACACATGGGACACTAACCAAGGACCACTGTATTAAAGTATCATGAAATTGATCGACATGTGTGGATACATCAAGCAATTTCATAATTTTGTACAATTTTTGGGCTACCCAAGGACCACTGTATCTAAATGTCATGAAATTGATCGATATGTGTGGATACACATCAAGCAATTTCATAATTCTGACCATTTTTGGGCCATGACCACTACATGACCTTTGACCCCACTCTTGAAAGGTGTAACTTGTTAGACACTAACCAAGGGCCGATACATCCAAGTGCCATGAAAATTGTGCAAACGTATGTGGAAACAGTGGGCAGTTACCTTTAGGGTTAAGATTGTTAACCACAGACACACACTATTAAAGCAATCTCTATGTGCCCTCTTGGAGACGATACAAAAATGGTCATAGCAAATTTGAAAAATTATTGACTGATTATGGCTTTAACTGAAATAACATCAGCACATGACACACCACCAGCCTGAGACTCAACCTCCTCCAAGAAATCATGACATCATAAAAGCATGCATAAATACAGGATACACTTGAATACTTCTCAAACACCTGGCAAAAGGTACCATTAGTATATTCAATTTGGGTAGGAAGTCCTCTGCAGGTGGAGTACAGATTTAAAATGGAATAGCCCCTTGGGTACCTGCATTTGAAATCCTCACCCACTCAGGGTGACTCTGGTTAAGTCTAATGCTGGAGGGCAATAGACCATTGAATAACTTTGTTTTAGATACATCCCCTTTGTGATAGACTTAAATAAAGGCCTTCTTCTACAGGGGTGTATGGATTTCAAATTGGAATAGCCCCTTTTACAGCTGTCCTAGTTTTCCCACTTGTTACTGTATGACTTTCTCCTTATGACGTCTATCTGCGTACATGAGGTCTGAAAAAACCAGGCCAAATCTACATTGCTGTATTGAAATTGCAGACTCCTCAAAGCTGCACGTCATGCATTGAAACATATGGTTTGCACATGTCATGTTCAAAACACACCTTAATTACTTAAAGCTCTATGGTGGTCTTTGTATCCAAATTAAAATCTGTGTCTATATCAATCTTCAGGAAGCAATTAGTTGAATATTGCATACAAGATGGTAAACTGCAGGAAGAGGTTTAGTGCGTGAATTAAGGTTTTGGATGGGGGGAAGCTTGTAGTTTTACAGGCAGATAGCCAGTACCACCCCACGAACTGCTCGTACCCCCTGACTCTTATCAAACTAATTAAAATAACACTGCAGTGGTCACGATAAAAATCTTGCGTAACTTGTACCACAGCTCAAAGAATTGACTAAAGTGACGGAGATTTTTATAGGATATGCAATTTCTCTCACAAATTTCACTGGACTTCAGTGCAGACCACCTACAGAGAACTCTTCGAAGGGTATTGACAAACAGGTCTTTGACAAACAGGTTCTTTCTGGAAATGTCCTCATGCCTCTTTAAGCAAGATTAGCACAACAAACATACACTCACATTCAAACACTCTTATCCTCCATCATTGTTAGTCATCATTATGATCACAACAAACGGAAAACAATATGATGATGATGGACGATGTCCACAATCCGATGTCACCATGATTACTGATGACGATTACGATGACAATGTTTCACAAAGTGAGGAAAAATACAAGAACAACATTGAAAAGCATCAGCATAGGATTTCTCCGTCCAAAGTCTGGAGTACCCTCCATCATGACTCTTCCAAATTGTCTATCTGGGCCAGTCTTGGCCACGTTGTCCCTAGGTAGTCTTTGATGTCGTCACACCACCGCCTCTTTTGTCTACCGCGCTTCCTCTTGCCAGATCGTGGTTGCCATCTAGAATTCTTTTTGTACACCTGTTATCCTGAATAATGCCCAACATGTCCAGCCCATCTCCACTTTGCTTGCTGATCTTGTCAAAATTTGTCCTTCATCTCCTGTTTTCGGACGTATCTCACTGACTTTTTAATTTGTCTCTTAGTACAGTTGAGCATTTTTCTTCCATTGCTCTTTGGGCTGCGATCAGCTTTTGTTCGAGCAGCTTTTAGTTGACCATGTCTCAGCACCATATGTTATTGTTGAAAACACACACTGAACGAAAAACTTTCTTTCAAATATTGGTATAGCCTTGTTGCCCACAGTACTTCTTTGTGCATACCAAAAATCTCCATCAGTTTTATCCTTATCATTATTCTTTGTGTGTGCAGTCTTTCATCTTAATGTCTGTCCTAGGTACTTGTACTACTCTTCTTTCTCGATCAAGTGACCATCAACTGTTATTGTGGAAGCTGTGGTGAAGGTAGTCATGAACTTTGTCTTCCCTGTGTGCATCTTAAGTCCTATTTTCTGACTTTCAGCATTTAAGCTTCTGAGTTGTTGTTCCATGTCTTCAACAGATGTTGCAATCAAGGCTACGTCATCTGCGAATCTGAGGTCAGTGAGTCTCTCTCCATCTATGTTCAGTCCCCTGTCTTCTAATGGTATTTTCTTGAAGATGTGTTCCATTGCCATGGTGAACAGCTTAGGAGACATTGTGTCTCCCTGTCTTACTCCCCGTTCTATCCTAACAGGTTGGGAGACGTCTTTTTCAATATGGATCATTGCTGTTGCGTCAGTATAGACTTCCTCTAATAGACTGATGTATCTTTCATTTATTCCTGTTTTTCTTAATGCTTTGAAGAGGTCTTTGTGTTCTACTGTATCAAAGGCCTTCTCATAGTCGATGAATCCCATACAGATGTTTAACTGGTATTCATTTGCTTTTTCTAGCAGCTGGTTAATTGTGAATAGATGGTCCATTGTTGAAAGCCTCCCCTGAAACCGGCTTGTTCTCTTGGTTGATGGAAGTCAAGTTCAGTCTTTATCCTGGTTTGAATTACTCTGGTGAATACTTTGTAGGCATGAGACAGTAGGCTGATGGGCCTATAGTTCTTAATGTCCTCTTTCTCCCCTTTCTTATAAATGAGAATGATCTTTGCCTCCTTCCAGGTCTTTGGTATTTTTTGGTCTTTTATGATTTGGTTGTAGAGTCCTGTCATCTGTTTCACAGCTTCTTCCCCCCCTCCTTTGATCATATCACTAGTTAGATCGTCGATTCCTGGTGTTTTGAGCTTTTTCATTTGTGATAGAGCTATTCTGACCTCCTCTGGTGTTATCATTGGTATCTCTGAATTCTCTGGAGAGCAGCTTGTTTTTTCATTTGAGTCATTATCTTTCTTTGAACTGTACAATTCTTGATAGAAGTTTGAGCATACTTCTAGTATCTCCCCTCTGTTTGATGTTAGGAATCCGTCACCCCTCTTTAATTGTTGTATTCGTGTTTTCTTTCTGCTGAGTTTCGTTATTTCCTGGGTTCCTTTTCCCGCTTTCATGATGTGTTTTATCTTGTCCTCCCTTCTCCTCCTACTTCTATTTCGTCTTAGCTCTTTGGTCAGTTTGGTGAGTTCTGCATACTCAATTTTCTCTGTCTGTTTTGGTTTCCTGTTCTCGCAGTCTTTTCCTCTTTGAGTCTAGTTCTTCTACTTTCCTGTCTTCATCAGTTCTGTGCATTTGTCTGGTGGTGCTACTGTAGATGCTTCTTCAAGGATAATCTTTGTCACTTGTTCGCATCTTTGATCTATGTCTTCTCCCTCTATCTCAAGAGCGTCGAACCTGTTTTTCAGTCTGATTTGAAATTCTGCTTTGTTCTGCTTTAGTCTTAGAAGATTGACTTGCTTCTTCTTTCTGTTGTTGATGAATTTGAGTCATACTCTATGCATATTTACGCATATACAGCAACAATCAGTGAGACTGTTGACAAAATACACGAATGTTGCGCGAGTTGATTGAAAATGGCCAGTTGCACTCTGCGTACTGCGTGAGGTGCTTTCGAGCATGTGTGCATCGCGCAGGACTGATTTATTTTCTTAGTGGGTAATTTGTCTTTAATTTCCATGATAAGTTGTATTTAAAACTACACTTTATCGTTAATTATGGCAAATTCTTTTGTTTTCTGCCGTGTATGAATTAGGTTAATAACTGCACATTTACTTTTGCTCAAAAAATGGGACAAATCAATGCACTTGCGCTGAATTTTGATGCTTTTCGAATGCACTCGCTCCTACATCTCAGTGTGCGTGCATTGATTTGACCCATTTTTCTCGCAAGAAATAAATGCACAGTTATTAACCTATAATTAAGACAATTTGCAGAGAAAATGTTAGGATTTCACTGCACTCATAGTTGTTATGCCTGTACATCACATGAGACCTCTCCTCCATAAATGACAATGCAATACAAGGCATTCATCATAGCTATGAGAGCTCCTTATATTCTCTTACAAATAATATCACTCAATCTTACGCCCACCAGCATATGTATCGACCAACACTTGACAAATCCTCCTAGTACATCGCTTGATTTACACTGTAAGGCCACATGAAGCCTATGTGATTAGTTGCATCATAAGGTGCAAGCTGCCAGTATAGTGATCACGAAAAAAATTAACATATTTGAGCTGAATTTCACTGATTCTACAGAAAATCACTTTAAAGGGACAATCAGCGATAATGCAAGAAAATTATGTGGAAATTCATTTTTTAGCTTTACATCAATTCCATACAATCTACTCTAATGTAGGAAAAAAAACACCAAATAGTGAAAAAAATGAAATATTTAAAGAAATTTGTCATACGGTGTCCCGCAAATAGACATACAGCAATGGCGTCTCAATATGTACACTAAACAGATGATTGTGGTTTACATAAACAAAGATCAATAATGTTTGTGTGTTTTGAGGTGAAACTGCACAGATCATGGAGCACAATATTATGCTTGTAAATCTGGGATATTCACAGGGAAAGGTTTTTTATCTCAAGTCTGAATTTTATGCACATATAGAAATTACAGAATTAGGTAAAAAGTACTGCCTTGTCTTGAATACACTGATTTCAAACCAACCACTTGCAGGTTGTGTTGTTACATCCATGCCAGTAACAACTAGAATTTTGTTAATAAGTGTTAAATTTTTTGAGAATTTTTTTTTTTTAATTTTGAATTTGAGAAAATAAAAACATTTCTAACTTAAATATAAACAATTTTTCTTCAAAATCGAAGGAGAGTAATTTCTAAATTTGATTCTCTTCCATATGACACCTTTACTTGTTTGTTAAACATGAAGGTGCACTTTTTTTACAAATAATTATTAAGATTGCCATTCTAGTATTTGTAGGGGAAAAACAAGCAATTGTTAACAAGTACTAACATTAGCTGAATTTGTCTTGGCTAGCACACAAAGAAATAAACAATAATTCTTTAAAATTATTACAAAATATATGTTTTTCAGCAATTTTTCATTTTTTTGATAATTTGGCACAGTGCCAAATCAGTCCCTGTACAAAGTCTATGGGAAATTGAATTGGAAACCATAAAATTGGTTGTAGAGTCCTGTCATCTGTTTCACAGCTCCTTCCCTACTTCTTTGACATCATATCACTAGTTTAAGATCGTCGTTTCCTGGTGTTTTGAGCTTTTTCATTTGTGATAGAGCTATTCTGGCCTCCTCTGGTGTTATCATTGGTATCTCTGAATTCTCTGGAGAGCAGCTTGTTTTTTCATTTGAGTCTATTATCGTTCTTTGAAACGTACAATTCTTGATAGACGTTTGAGCAGACTTATAGTATCTCCCATCTGTTTGATGTAAGGAAATCCGTCACCTCTTTAATTGTTGTATTCGTGGTTTTATTCTGCGGAGTTCGTTATTTGCATGGGTCCTTTCCCGCTTGTCATTATGTGTTTTATCTTGTCCTCCTCTCCCCTACTTCTATTCGTCTTAGCTCTTTGGTCAGTTTGGGAGTTCTGCATACTCAATTTCTCGTCTGTTTTGGTTTTCCTGTTCTCCAGTCTTTTCTCTTTGAGTCTAGTTCTTTCTACTTTCCTGTCGTCATCAGTTCTGTGCATTTGTCTGGTGGTGCTGCTGCTACTGTAGATGCTTATTCACGGATAATTTGGTCAATTGTTGCATCTTTGTCTCTGTCTTCATCCCTCTATTCTCAAGAGCGTCGAACGGTTTTCACAGTCTGATTGAAATTCTGCTTGTTTTGCTTTTAGTCTTAGAAGATTGACTTGCTTCTTCTTTCTGTTGTTAATGAATTTGAGTCAGACTCTATGCATATTTACGCATATACCGGCAACAATCAGTGAGACTGTTGACAAAATACACGACATGTTGCGCGGAGTGGATTGAAAATGTACAGTTGCACTCTGCGTACTTGCGTAGGTTGCTTTCGAGCATGTGTGCATCGCGCAGGACTGATTTATTTTCTTAGTGGGTAATTGTCTTTTAATTTCCATGATAAGTTGTATAAAAAATACACTTTATCACTAATTATGGCAAATTCTTTTGTTTTCTGCGGTATGATTATGGTTAATAACTGCACATTTTACTTTTTGCTCAAAAAATGGACAAATCAATGCACTGCGCTGAATTTGATTGCTTTTCGAATGCACTCGCTCCTAATCTCAGTGTGCGTGCATTGATTGGAACCCATTCTCGCAAGAAACTAAATGCAACAGTTTAACCTATAATTTAGTAGGACAAGCAGAGAAAATGTTGGATCACAGCACTCATAGTTCCACTTGTACATATGTAAGGGCCTCTCCTCCATAAATGGGACAATGCAATTACAAGGCATTATCAATGTATGAGAGCTCCTTATATTCTCTTACAAATAATATCACTCAATCTTACGCCCACCAGCAGATGTATCGACCAACACTTGATAAATCCTCCTAGTACATCGCTGATTTTACACTGTAAGCCAACAAGCCTGGTGATTAGTTGCATCATTACGTGCAAGTGCGTATAGTGATCATGAAAAAAAAAAATTAACAACATTTGAGCTGAATTTCCAGAGTCTACAGAAAATTCTTAGAGGGATAAGCAGCAATTAATGCGAGAAATAAAATGTGGAAATTCATTTTTACCTATTAAAAAATTAAAAAAAGAAAAAACCTAAAAAATTAAAAACAAAAACCCCAAATAGTGAAAAATTGAACATAGTTGAAGAAATTTGTCATACGGTATAGGGTCCCGCAAATAGACATACAGAGCTTGGAGTCTTCAATATGTACCTAAACGGATGATTGTGGTTTACATAAACAAAGATCAATAAGTTTGTGGTTTTGAGGTGAACACCTGCACAGATCTGGAGCATAATATTATGCTTTGTAAATCTGAGATATCACAGGGAAAGGTTTTTATCTCAAGTCTGAATTTTTATCCGCACACCTTAGAATTACAGAATTAGAGAATTAGGTTAAAAATTACACTGCCTATGTCTTGAATACACTGATTTCAAACCAGCCAAGTTGCAGTTTGTGGTTACTCCATGCCAGTAACAACTAGAATTTTGTTAATAAAGTTTAAATTTTTTGAGAATTTTCTTTTTTTAAATTTTGAATTTGAGAAAATAAAACATTTCAACTTAAATATAAACAATTTTTCTTCAAAATCTAAGGAGAGTAATTTCTATGGATTCTCTTCCAAGGACACCTTTACTTGTTTGTTAAAAATGAAGGTGCACTTTCTTACAATAATTATTAGATTGCCATCTAGTAGGTGTCAGGGGAAAAACAGGCAATATTAACGAGTACTAACATTAGCTGAATTTGTTTGGCTAGGCACACAAAGAGAAATAAAACCAAATCTTTAAAATATACAACAAAAATATGTTTTTCGCAATTTTCATTTTTTGATAATTGGGCACATGCCAAATCAGTCAGTTTTTTTTAAAACAGGGCGGTTCTCGACCACAAAGTCTAGCCTGCTTTCGAGCATTAATTGTAAGACAAAAAGCAGCACCCCAGAGTGCAAACTGTGCGAGTCCAGGGTGTCCCCAAAAAAGTTGTGGCAACCCGATAAAATCCAATTTCTTAACTAGTTCTACTTCCCACTATTTCATTTGGACACCACCCTAGGGAGTCACAAACATTCGTTCAATTGTGGAGATATTCATCTTGCAAGTTGAAAAACCCCCACGAGCATAAGTCAGAGATGTTAGGAGTAGACCCCTGTTTTGCATTTATAGTATTCTTTACTTCCTGCTTTTTCATTGACACCACCCCATCGTTGGCAAACATTTCCATTGTGGAGATATTAATATGAGAAGTCCGCAACAAGAGCATAACTAAGATGTTTAGGAGTAGCACCCCCCCGGGTTGGCATTTTGATAGTTTTCTATACTCTCACCTCTTTCATTTGACACCACCCTGGGGTCACACATTTTCACCTGTGGAGATATTATCTGAAAAGTCCCCCAATGAGCACAAGTAAGAATGTTTAGGAGTAGCACCCGGGTTTGCATTTTAGTATTCTACTTCTCACTCTTTCATTGCTACCACCATAGAGGTCACAACATCTTCCCCGTTTGGGAGATATTCATCTTGAAATGTCCCCAAACATAAATCATAACCAAGAGATGGTTAGGAGTAGCACCCGGTTTGCATTTATAGTATTCTTTATTCCTGCTCTTCATTTGACACCACCCCCCGGGCCCACAACACTTTTCCATTGTAGATATCATTAATCATGACAAGTCATGCAACAATCCCTTAAAATTCACTAAATTTAGTAAAAAATATGAAAATTATTCAATTTGGCAACACTATTTTTGAAAAAAAATCATGTGACCACATTTTAAATTGAGTCGCCTACGGGGTCCAGAAGTGGTGAGAAATGTACAATTTTGCGTATTTTTCACATTTCCAAGAATGTAAACAGGCTGGCAACCCAATAAGACTGACCAGAAAGTAGAAAAACCATTCAATGAAAACATGGCATGATCTAGATATATATATTGAGGTATACCTTTGTGTGGGTACTCCCCCCCTTTGATAAGGTCTTGTTTGTACACCTGTTGTACACCACCAACAGCCATTATCACAGCCATATACTGCCAAATAAACAAATTGCTGACCTAATTTATTGCAAGGTAAACAAAACTCCTGAATCAATCTTTTGAAGGGGTGTCTTTCACAATGACCATTGACAACCTAAGCAAATTTGGCTGAAAGGGACCAAGCAGTTAGCCAGTGAGTTGCCATTTTAAAATAAATCCAAAGAATGCCACTTTAATTGACCCACATGCATTTTGACCACAGATATTCACACAAAAGATGTTACCATATATAGTCTAGGTAGCGCAAAGGAATTTTGAATATCCAATGTACCATGTATGCGATAACAGCAATTATGAATATTTAATTAGATCAATTGCATCAAAAACTGCCCCTTTAATTGATCCACTTGCCACTTTGACCTGCAATGGTGATTCATACAAAAGAGTACGGGATAGAAGTCTCATGTAGCGAAGGCAATATTGCATATCCAAAGTACCATTTCAGTGATACAGCAATTATGCATATTTAATAGAATCAATTGTATCAAAAAATGCCCCATAATCGGCCCACATGCACTGGACCCAATTTATGATTCACACAAAGATTTATGGCATAGTAGTCTTCATGCAGCGAAGGGAATATGGAATTTTGGCCTATCCGATGTACGGTATCAGAGATACAGCTAATCACGCATATTTAATTAGCTCATTGCATACCTAAGCCGTTGTATTTCACACACGCTCAATGGAAAAAAAAGATGCGGCACCATGATAGGTTCCATGCGGTGAAGGAATTTTGTTTATCCAATGTACCGTTTCAGAAAGATACAGTAATCCGCATATTTTAATTAGCTTATGCAGACTAAGCCGTTGATCCCACACACGCTAAATTGGAAAAAAGAAAAAAAGAAAAAAAGAGCGCACCATGATAGCGCTTTCATGCAGTGAAGGACTTTTCCGTATCCAATGTACCGCTTTCAAAATTATAGCAATTCGCTGTTTTGCATATTAATTCGCTCATTTGCATACTTAATTTGCCTAAAAATATGCCCGAAATCTAATCAGTTCGAGAACTCTCCAGCACCGCTCCCTTCCACCAAGTACACATCATACGCTTCCGGATATTTCCAGAAAAATGTACAAAGGCCGTGCGGGAAAATTTTCGTCAATATGCCAAATTCGATACTTAAATTAGCATATTTAGCCCAAAATCTAATCAGGTCGAGAAACTGTGGGAACCCGCTTCTTCCACCAAGTTGACATCATCATAGACCTTACGGAACTCAGATAAATCGTACACAAGCCCGAAAACACGGACGTCAACGTCAGACACGACAGCATACTTAGCAAGCTACTTGTGGGTTTTTTGGTGTCTGTCATTTGTGGTCTATAACAGTAATAGCCCCACAATGTAGTTTGTACTTACAGACAGCCTGATCACATGTAGTTCTGGTGAGAGTTACAGACAGACACAAACAGATCTGAAACATTATGGGCTTTTTCAATATTTGATTCTGATACCATATAGGTCCATATAACCCCCCAAGACCGTCATAAAACAATGGAAAAATGCTTGTGGGGTTATCCCCACAAGTAAAAAAAGCCCACAATGTATACGCCATACTTACAGATAACCCCACAATGTAGCCCTCGTAAGACAGCATGACATACGACAGACAGACAGAAAAGTGATTACTAGTCTCTGTCGACCACAGTCAGGCGCGACAAAATTGAAATTGGCAAGATGTTATTATCATCAATATCAGTAGCGTAACAAGACCTTTGGCAAATGGGAGGAGAAGGGGTGCCAAGGCATTTTTGAGGGGGCTAATTTGGGTCCTCCATAGTCACTGTACAAAAGGTCATTCATGTGGGGGTGGGGGCTGGTGGTGGGGGGCAAGGGTTCTGTTTGGGGGGCTGTGTGGCCCGCTGCTGCCACTCCCCGCTGGTTACGCCACTGCATCATACCTACATGTCTTCAATTTTTCAAAAATCTCCCCAACACCATGCAAGATTAGATAACCTAATGTAAAACATGTGCTGTCAATAGTTTTGTGAATATTTATCCATATCATTTTTTTTCATAATACTATTGGTTACAAGTATCAAAGTGGCAAATTGCACAGCAGTCTATCAAACAATCAGTCAATCAATCAATCAATCGATCGATTGATCTACAAACCCCATTTTTAAGTTCACCCATCTTTCAACCCTTTTTGATGTGAGCTAAAAATTATGCCCATAGAGTACTGTGTTAATATTAATATTGGTCGACCAAATGGGGTACATTTTTGGGCTGCATCACCTCCAAACAAATATCCTTTAGCCTAAGAT
Organism: Ophioderma brevispina; assembly: GCA_023653785.1. NCBI lineage: Eukaryota > Metazoa > Echinodermata > Ophiuroidea > Amphilepidida > Ophiodermatidae > Ophioderma > Ophioderma brevispina. The sequence continues at coordinate 43,512 of JAMKCH010085648.1, forward strand.
TTCACAGGCTAAATGAGAAAAATATGCTTTCTTCAGATACCACTGATCTGGTAAAATCTGGGTTTGGGGGATGAGCTATTAGTGATCAGACCATGGTTTATTTGGACATGGAAAAGTGGCATGTTTTAAAATGCTGGAACTTACATAGACAATGAAAGTCATGCAGCTCAATTGCGAACAAAATACATTTCAAATTGTCTTGTGAAGTTTAAATAAGCTCCCTATACTTTAAAAAAACATCAATACAATTGTCCAAATTCGGGGCAAGCATACATAAAGCGGCACTGGCAACATTTTTACACAATATGAAATTTCGGGGCAAGTTTGCTCGCAAATGATAGTCTAGGGCCATTGGAAGAACAGAGATATATTTTAGTCACATAAAAATAACATACCCCAAAACAGAATGGGACCTGATAGAGGATAAAGACATCCAGTTAATTTGTAGGCCAACTCTTAAGTTTTCCATAACTTTAGTAAACAAATGGTATATTAAATTGAATATTTTGACTCGTACTCAATGATATTAAAAACCACCAAAGCGTTTATTAGACGATCAAACCTTGTGCATAGCGTGGGAAACATGCACATACGGCGTGCGTGTATTGTATTAAACGCCATTTCGAGTCGGCTGGATTTACCGCCGCCGGCGACGTTAAATTATAAAACTTCTGTTTACCCATAAGGAAGTGATTTGTTCTTAATCATTTCGGGTGGGGCTTTTGTATATAAAGCCTTACAAACCAGTGCAAAAATATCGATATTTGAAAAACTGAGGCGCACTATTTTCAAATTGTGCAGTGTCTCTTTCATTTATTAGTCATCTGTGTTAAAATTGAAATGGTCCATTTTAGTCATACTGTATTAAAATATTCCAGTTTGATAGACATTCTTAAATTGTTTTTAACTGGTGACAGGCTGTTCATTGATGATACTCATTGAGAATGTGATCGCGGTCTGTGTGGCAATAGCAGGCTGAGATGGTCCACAGCCCCCATTGGGGCATAGTGCTGTCTGAACGACCAACTCCTCTGCGAATCCTGCACATCCACCCCCCCCCCCCCCCACAAAACAAGCCAGACAGCCCAATATTTTCTAGACAAGGACTATCTTACCATTGCACAATTTTGGAATGATTTAGTGGGTGCTAGAGCTTAACCAATCCAGGGTTTCCTCTACCAATCCGATGGCCAATATTTTGTTGTAGTATCGGCCGATCCACCGATTCGATGATTTGACTCATATATTAGAGATCACGAACACTGGATTGAGTAGTAAAGTAGTTGCACTGGTGGTTCAAATTTTATACTTAGGAAGATGGCGATTGATATTTATAATGATGAAATCTGTGCGGTATTTCTACAAGTTCCCAATGAGGAATTTCGGAGGATAAAGTGCAGTGGCGTTACCAGAGGGGGGTGGGGGAAGCTCCCCCCCCCATTTGTGGGTCTCCTGAGAATCTTGCACCTTGCCCCCCTGAAAAAGTGATTTCTACACACGCCCAATTTTGACAGTTGAAAACAAACTATGTCTATTATCTTACACTAAACAAAATTTTCAGCAAAAAAATTAAAAATATTAAAAAAAAATGTGCCCCCCTTCCCCCCCCCCCCCCCCCCGAAAAAAAGCTGTTATGCCAATGATAAGGTGAATGTTTTGAGTGTAACTTTGGTCCCTAAAATTTTTGTATATGTAAATAGAACTTTCTGATTGCCATCCGCTAGGAAGCGCAGGACACCTTTTTGAACCTAACACTTATAGACGATATCTAGCGCTCCTCACCAAACTCCTGCTTGGTAGCTTAGTTGGTAAGAGCGTCGTGCATGTAAGACGAAGTTGGTGTCGCCACGTGTTCGAATTCATTCTTGGCCAGTTAGTCCATGTTATGACTTGATGGTTTTTTTCAACACTTAAGTGGGCTGGCCATTCCAGGGAAAGATTAACAAATATACATTCCTTGTCTGCCTGGAGAACCTCATTAGTTAAATACCAAAACAATATATATGGATATGTAAATATACCGTTCTGATGCATCTGCTAGTTGATGAGCGAGGACAACTTTCAAAACCTTACACCTATAGATGGAAATCTATCGCTCCCTAACCACCCAAACCCTGCCCTGATATAGATTATGTTGGTACGAGGCGTGCTGGTAATACGCAGGTTGCCGTTCGAATCTGGCCAAGTGCAATAGATTGTTGTTTTTTTCACACTGTCCGTGCGCTGGACATCTCCAGGGAAAGATTAATAAACATCCTTGTCTACCTGGAGAAAACTAAGTAGTTAAATTTCAACTCTGGTCTCCTGTTTTCTACTTTAAAAACTGTTAAAACAACACATTATACTGGTTCTTTCTTTCCTTCAATACTCGGTGGAGAATCTGCACGCTCTGAGCCTCTGACATATTTTGCCCATCTGATTTTTGATGATTTTGCCCCGATCCATGCCTGATACAAAAATTGTTAATCCCTAGTTAGTGGGTCCCCTTCATTCCATCGGGTGACGTGCTGTCTCTAAGAATAACAAATTGAGCTTCTGTGACTTTGATTTTAGTGTGATGGTTCCCCTCAAACACAAAAACTATGTGATGCACAAGAGGCAAGCACGATGCGCACCACACTCGCTCTCTCTTCATACATAAATTAGACCCTACTTAATTTCTGTAATATTGCCACAATAAGTAGAGTTCAGATGAACAAAAGCCTGATAAAGAAATTGCCGCTTACTGTCTGACAGCTAAATGACAACCGTAATTAAAAGCTGACTCAGAAATTTCCCGAGGAGGGCGCCCTCATTTCTCAAAAAATTCGGATTTATTGCAATACATAAATGCTTGTCCGCTATGTGAAATAGCTAAGCTCAAATCGAAAGTCCTATATAGAAAATACACAACTTTGTTATAAAAGTTCCGGATCGGGACTTTTTGTTACAGACAGTATCCTATAGTACTGTCATCCATACACAAATGTTTACTGCATGAAAATGAAAAAATTTGATCAGTCTCAAACTTTGGAATGGAAA